>VZTO01023986.1:3969-32580 GCA_013400615.1 Syrrhaptes paradoxus
GCCTAAGGAAGTTATTTGAAACTTCTGAATGCCATGAAGCAGACAGATGGGGTTCTTCACTTTTTTTTTTTATACTACAGTAACTGTGTTAGATATTCTCTCTTGATAGTAAACTTAAAAGCACACAGTAAACCTTTAATACTGCTGGAGAAGTAACAAACCTAGCCCCCCTTCTCAGCAACCTTGTCACATAATCTGAATTTCAGTAACAAACCTCATTCTCTGGCATGTTAACTCTCTGCAGCATCTGTCACTGCTATGAATGGTTGATCATAAGTACCTCTGTAGTCATCTCAATGCTATTAAGCAGATGGCAGTGCTAAATCCAAATGATGTAGTACATCTCCCTGGTGGACTTTGTTTCCATACACTACCATTATTCTACAATTCCTCAGTGATAAATCTTATGTATTCTGGAGAACATTAAACAGTAAGCTGACAGTGCCAATTGATTTATTAGCATCCATTTCCCTTTGCCCTATTATTGTCTTCACAAACACTTGTGCACATCATGTATGGAGCCACTAAGGGACAAAAGCACTTTTGCTCAATTTGAAACATATTTCAGGGATTTAAAATAAACAGAATTTCTCCTCATGTTGAAAATGTTTAAACTGATCTACAAATTTAAATAAAGACTGAACTAAATGCTCCTGCTTCGTCCACAATATTAGTCTCTGAATTTTCATAATGAAATTAACATCAGGCCATTAAAACACCCACTACTTTCTGCAATAAGTCCAAGTAAAGGATTACAGTTCTAGACAGATTTGAGGATGTCCAAATGAATGAACTGACAAATGTACATACATCCGACATCAGAAAACATCAGCACCAACAGTCATGAGTGTTGTGTTTCACACTTGTAGCTGATGTTCTACCATAAGATCCCAAAAAGCTTATTTGGCACGCAACTGACTGCATAACTTTAAATCTGCCCTGCATGACAGAGTAACTTTCAGCCTAGTCTTGCTGCTTTCCTTAGCTGGGCATTGAGTATAAACCATAAATGATCCCAGCTTTTGACAATGTTCATCATGCTCCATTAAAGTAAAACAGTCTCAGCTGCTTTAAGTGCTTTGCTAGACTTTGATTTTCAGAAATTGAGAAATATTTTGTTAAATTATAGACAGTTTTTTTTAATAACAACGCTGAACAGCCCTGTTGATTAACCATCCCAGTTTATAATGGTAAAAATATCATCTAACAATCCTCTGCAAAAACTATAAATATGATTTAGTCGCATCTCTTCTAAAAATCCAGTAAGATATCTAGTAAAGCTCAGTACAACACCAAGGGTTTGTTTTTTTTTTTAAGTGTTTTTGACCATGAAAAATAATTCTGTTAAAAGACATGTTGAAATACTATTTGGGGCTTTGTTGAACAAACAACTGTGGATAAGAAAATATTTTAAAGGAAAGCAATTTTTTATAGGCTTACAAGGCATTAAGAAAGAGGAGAACTTGGAGAAAACTCTGATGTTCTCTCCCTATCAGTGCTGTGACAGGTTTTAACTAAAGCTTAAGATTGCCAAGCACAGTAAGGATACAGTCTCACACAATGTCAAATAAAATGTGAGTAAACTTCTAAACACACACTATTTGGCAGCAGCAAACAGGTTATAGAAAGGAAGAATTGTTTGCAGAGGCATGGAGAGTCTCAACTACTCTAAGGCACACAGAAATAATACACAGTATGCTATTCTTCATATCTGAATGTATCACCCATCCTAGTCCATCTCAGATGTGGTCATTTCTGGAAATACACTAGAAACATCAAAATTGAAAACAAAAAAGGAGAGTCATGCTGTGTTGTACTGAACGGTCAAATTTGGAGAACGTACTCCTGAACACAGATGAACCTTTCTAGAGGTATTTCCAATTCTAGTGGAAGTTTCCATCTTTAACAGAAGAATCACTAAAATAAGCAAAAACTTTAAAACCAAAATGAGTATTTCAACTGTCTCCACTGTACCACATGTAGGTTGTACACACAATGTACAATGAACATTAACAAGTTCCACAAGGTGCCAGGCGTTCAGTGACCAAATCCATCTCTTTAGTTTACTATCTTTTTCTCGGATTTCCTCTTTAATACACAATATATTTAATAACACAATCTTCTAGGGAAATTATTAGAAGACATACTAGAAATACTATTACTTTTTAAAATTACTACATTCAACTTACAAAAGGAAAGAAGCAAAGTTATTAACACATGCTAGCCACCAAATGATGCATTTAAAACATGTGAATGCCCTCTATGCACAAACGTATTTTCTTTCCATGCTTTATGAGGGTAAGATATCAAGAATGATATAAGGCTGAAGTACGAAAACAATACACTTTTCCCTAATTTCCTTCACAGTAAGGACATTGTAATGCACCTAAATATGATAAGTATCTCTTAGTGGTTACACAAATGACATTTTGCAATATGGGCTACTATTCGATATTCAGATTGTAGATAGGAATGCTGGTCTAGGTAGCTCAGATGGCTGTTTATAGTTATTACTTTTTGCCTGCCAATATAATCCTAAAAATCTTTTTTACCAAGCCAGAAAAAACACCAGAAAATGAGTGTCACTATGCCGTGAGAAATGTGCAAGTGAATAATTTGTTTTATTTTAACAAGCCCTTAATAAAATAAGTGGGGAAAAAAGTAATCATTCAGAAGATAATGAATTCAACAAAATCTAACAGTATATCTACTGTGAAACTACAGGTAAAATTCAAACCAGAGCAATCATTTTATGAAGTATCTCCTTCCAGACTGACCTAAGCAAGTGCACATATTATATCTAAGAATATTAGATATATTCTTATGTGTTAGTCCTTCACAAAAGCAATTTTTTTCTTGGGAGATTTGCTTTTTGCTAATTTTAAAGGAAAAAAAATCTTAGTGAAAACCTTCTTAACATGGAAAAAAAATCCAAATCCAAGTAATGTTTAGCTTTGGCTCAGTCAAATTACTTGGTAATGAAGCCCAAATGTTTGTGCGCAATAAACCCATTTACCAACACTGTAAGTAGTAAAACAGAACAGAATTACCACCATAAAAGTTGAGGTCTATTTTGGTAATTTTCTTTTTGGAAAAAAATTACCAGCAGCAGCTCTCTAAATGTAACATCCTCCAGAACTTCATATGTTGAAGGTCCTGCACTGCTAGTTTCTTAAATAATTTTTATCAATTTTCAGCAGCTTACAAGACTTTGTAGAAGCCAAATATCAGACACAAAGGTATTTTTATTGTTAGTTCTCAACAGTAATGAAACTTGGACTTTTCACTAAGCTTTTTCACATTGACTAAATTGTTGGGCACAAGAAAATATTCATTTATACAACAAAATTTAAGTTGGGTATCTCAATCAAGCTAAATAAATAAATAGCTTTGTTGTCGACTTTGCTGTGAACAGTTCTATACTATTTCAGATAAGGCTACATCGTAAACAAAGCCTTAAATATTTGGCAGAAGATAAAAGTCTAATCCACATTTATTAACATCACCAGCATCTCCCCTCCCTACTGTTTTCTTCTTCCCAGAAGACAAGGTATGAAGCTCCAACCACCCCAAATAACCAAAGTAGATGCTTTGGTTTTTAATGGAGAACTAGAACTCTTCTTTTTTTACCATTTTTTCAGCATTCTTGTTTCAGTCATTTGAAGTTTATTGCTATTAAAGTTTCAAGAAATTCTCAATGACATTACAAAATCTACTGCTGATGAAAGTATGAATGTTTCATTTAAGAAAAAAATAGTAAGAATAAATTACAACTTAGTAAAAGGTGCACAGAAAGTCCCTTTCCAGACATGCACATTAGAAATACTCAACAATGGGGACAATGAGCCAAGCTGCTAAATAATGTATCACCTGATATCTTCCATTAAGTTCAAGCTACCACCTAATACACATAGTTTGTATTTCATAGCATTTTTCCCAACATTGGGACACATTAATATTCCTTATAATTCATGGAGTTTCCAAATAACTCATTTGAAGAAAGCAAAATTTTAAGAAAATAATTCAGAAGAGCTTAAAAATACTGTTGAGAATGAAGTGGGGGAAGGAACACAAATGGCAAGAGATTCAACTTGGTCAAAGACAATTCCAAAAAGGAATAATAAACTAAAATGTGTACTACTTTTTTTTTTTACAGCCAAATAAAGGTAAAATACTGGAATATAACCATGTTTAAGTAGTAAGAAAATGTAATCAGCTCTGTGTTTCAGATGATTTAACATGTTTTATATTTTTTTCTCCTCTCCCTGCCCCTGCTCCCTCCCAAAATTAATCTGAATTAAGCTTCCATTCATTTTCTGAACTTTTGAAAACCTTCTGATTTATGATTTAGCATCACTAAGTGTTATGGTTTTGTCTGGTAGCAGGGAGGGGCATAATAGCTCCTTAAGCAACTGCTAAGAGTTCCCCTAGCTTCCAGCCTGCTGCTGGTGGCAAGGGAAGGGTTACAGTGGTGGCTCCTTTTTAAATTACTCTTAATAAGTCACCAGCCCCCCCCAAAACATTTGGTAACTGAGGGGGGAGGAAATGGGGGAAGGGCACCATCACCTAGCTTTGGTAAGTGTCCCAGCTCAGGATGCACCCACCCCAGGCCAGGGCTGAGCCAATCAGCACCTTGAAAATAACAAATTTAAGAGGAGGCACAGAACAATGGGTTGGTGCGGCCTCCGGCAGGGCAGGGCACGGCTCAGGGGTCCGCCCATCCAGCCGCCTGCTCAGCTTTTGCGAACCGACCTGCCCTAGCCCAAGCCTCCGCCATGGCTCACCCGGGAGCCCTTTTTCCCAGGAGCTGATGAAGACCTGAAGGTGAAAAGAAAAGGAAGATGCTGAAGGAGACAGCCATGCAGACACTGAGTCAGAACCACGGAAAAGAACGCTCTCAGCATTTCCCCTGCCACGTGGTGAAGAGCCGTGGAGGACCCCACGCAGGAGCTACTGTAGCCCCATTTGGAACTGAGAAGCAGCCGTGGAGGACCCCATGCTGGAACTAGAAGCCCCACGCCAGAGTTGGGCTGTCGTCGGGGGACTGTAGCCCCGTTTGGAAAAGGACTCACATCGGAGAAGTTCTAGAGAAGGACTCTCAACGTGAGAAAGGGACTCCACGTGGCAGCTGGGAAAGACTTTGAGGAGGAAAGAGCGGCAGAGTGACTTCACCCTCCACTCCCTGCCCCCCCTTCGCCACTGGAGGGCGGGGGGGGGGGAGGGGGGAGAAGGTACAGAACAAAGCCTTTGGGAAGAAGGGAGGGATAGGGGAGAAATGCATTTTTAAGATGTAGTTTCTCTCTTTCAATATCCTGCCTCTTGTTGTAAATAGTTAATAAATTCAGTTGTTCTCTTGTTTTTCCAAGCCGTGTCGGTTTCTTGCCCGTGACCCTGAGTGGTGAGTGAGATGCTCCCTGTTACTGCCTCAGCCCACCAGGTGTTTAGCAAAAACCGTCCCGGTGGTTTTATAAACCACAACACTAAGACTCTTTGAACATGTCATTTCTGCTTCTTTTCAACCAACTCAATAACTTGACTTTTATACTTATGTGATACTAGAGACAAATAACACTGGGGGTTATTTCTAATGAATCTATCGTAACATTTTTGTTGTTCAAGATGAAATTGAATATTTCAAAGGTAGTTAGAGCAGAACTAGAGACTTACCTTTGTGCTTGGGTGCTATAGCTGTTGTCATAGGAATCATAGCTTTGTTCATCATAAGCAGTTCCATAACCATCATCATACTCCTGAAAGGTTAAAAAAGAAAGGTAATATCAACCACAAGCACACTCCAAAAACAAAGTAGTAACCTCGTGCTAAATATGAAAGACAAAACTCTTCTGAAATGCATGTATGACAGNCAGTTAACACTGGCTTGTGCAGAGACAGTACAAATCCTTCACATCTCCATGTACTTGAAATTGAGATGAGTGAGCTACTGATCTTCAGAAAAGATCTAGGAAGCACCTCAGGAACCAAAACATCCGAATGTTGTGCAACTGACTTAAGCAGCTGACAAACTCAACATTCTACAGATGGGAAAGAAATTCCCTAGAGATAAGACTAGTAGGAATGATGCTTTTATTTCTTTCAATGCCCTCTGTATACTCTTCAACTTGTGGGAACTTCACATCCATTAAGAAACTAAAAGTAAGGACCTTTTTTCTTCCACATTATCCACACTATTTAAGTACACACTTTAGTAACACTCTTCCCAAAATAGCACTGGATTTAAATACCAAGTTGAACAGACCACTAACTTCAGCTACAAGCCATACAGAAATTTAAGGTAAAACAAGTTAACAATGATGCTGTGGTTTCCCAGAGAAGAATAAACTATAAAAATTCAAAGAATCATCACCAGCTTATTGTTGAATCCAATAATAAATCTAACTGAGCTCAACACATGAAACTTAGGAATTCAGGACAAAGAGCCATTTCTAGGAAATCTTAATATCCAAATGCTATCCAAATATGCCAAAGACCTCAATGGATATTTTTAGGAGTATCTTGTCCAGTTCTGCCAGATGAGAATGACCTAATGAGCAGACAGTCTGAAGATACAGGGATCCAGAGAAATGAAAATCAAACACCATCTTATATATGTTGTTTTCTGAATAAATGTGTATCAAACCCTAGCAATGTTAAGGATAGCTTTATGAAAGGACAAAGTCTTTCCCAGAAAAAGGAACCTTTAAGAATCTTTCAGTAATGACAGACAAAAACAACCAGCAGTGTCAATTTAGGTAAGGATGGCAAATGATGGACTTTCTAACTCCAGTAGAAAATACCTCCAATGACGGAAATCTGACAGTTTTGTAGACATTGTAAGGAAAGCTTCTAGACTAGAAGACAATTACATCCCCAAAACAATTGATAAGAAACTGTGAATTTGCTACAAGAGTTTTTAGCATTTTTCCAGTCATTTGGAATTGCTTATACAGAAAACCACATGATATGCCCATCAATACTGCTTCGCCACCACTAGATCAGTGAACATGATTGTTTCCTTGGAGTGATTAGTAGAAGGTTGTCTATGAATATTTGCCAGCACAAATGAGTGACAGCCTATTCATAGGTCTGCAAGAAGAAACAAGGATTCTTCCAATTGTCTCTTGCAAAGAGATCCATGGATAAACAGTCCCACTTGCAAAGGAAATGTATTGTTTTCTCTCTCAGTAATCCACTGTCCTGAAGCTAAAAATTAAAATAGACTCTTAGCATTTTCTTTGCCCATCTGATATGGATTTTTCTTGATAAGGCACAGACTAAACCCACAAAACCATTGCCTCCTGGCAGTTATTATGAACAAGCACTTTATTACTTGTTGATGCAACAGACATCTGTTAACAATACAGACATTGATCAATAGCAGAAGCTGAGCCAACTTATTTGCTCTGTTCCAGAACATTTACATGACATTTGGTCTCCTCTCATAGACTTTCCCAACTGTGAACCAGCCATCCCTAAGAGGGGCTCTCAAGCTTCAAACCATGCACACCCAGCAGCAACAACAAATGAAAGCAGAGGACCAGAATTAACCTTCTAACATATTAGGAAACCTTTGCCACTAAATTACTGGATAATCCTTCTTAAGTCCTATTCTTCACATTTATGTTAGCTATTCTACTAAATAGTTGCCCATGAAAGAATAGGAGAAAGCAGAATTCTCTGAAGTTATGGCATATCTATGACTTCTTGAAGACGAAGGAACAAAGTAAATTTGAAATGGGAAGACACTTAACAAGAATACCAGCAAAACAAAAGGAAAATGTTAGGGAGTTCCATGCTATATCAGACTCAAGAAATTTTGCCCAGAACTCATTACTGTTCACCAATTTGTTAATAAATTGACTACTGTAGAAATTAAGTCCTGCATTATTACATTGTTGAAGGTGGCTCTTACAAAGTTTGAATGGAGAGACATCTGGTTTGTAGTTTATACATGTGGCATTTGTCACTAAGCATTAAAAAGATCAACCTGTGCTGTTGCAACTACTAGAATCATGGAATCGTTTGGGTTGGAAGATCATCTAGTTCCAACCCCCTTGCCATAGGCAGGGACAACTCCCAGTAGATCAAGTTGCTCAAATAATCAGGTTGAAATAATCTCATTAAATAGATCAAGTCTTCCTTTTTATTGATGCATTTATAAAAACAAACAAAAAATAAAATTAAGCTAAACTTAATGTGCTGCAAAAATAGAATAGGTTTAAAGAGCTGCCCTCAATGGCTCATTCTTTTGAGAGTCAAATTCCAAAACATTTGTTTACTGTGCTCTGTTGCCTTGAAGTAGCAATTAGGCAGGGCAGCTGAAGTATATTTCTGAATTATGTCTGACACAATATTTTCTCTTAGTCATACAGTATTTGAAAACTTTCTCTTTCAGTAGGTTACAAATAAGGTTGGCCAAGGCAGAATGTTTTCTATTTTAGATGATTTTACATTTTAGATTCACTACTTGAGTATTTTCTTTCTGAAACACAGACCTCTTGTGGCTTCAATAATCTTTTATTTAACTGTACTTATTATCTAGGCAAAATATCCTTGGTCATCTGGCATGTTTCAGTACTATAAAATATCAAGTATTTATATTAAGTAATCTGGACACCCATAANAACTTTTACACATAGCCCATGGCAGGGGGTTTGGAACTCAATGATCTTTAAGGTTCCTTCCAACCCTAACCATTCTATGATTCTATTATATATAATGAATACAAAGACAAGAGAACTGTCCTGATTTCCATTTCAGCTGGCTTGGAGTTAGTTTTCTTCCTAGTAGCTCATATAGTGCTGTGTTTTGGATTTAATATGAAAATAATATTGCTAACACGCTGATGTTGTAGTTGTTGCTAAGTAGTGCTTATACTAACTCAATGACTTTTCAGGTCCCCATGCTCTGTCAGCAAGGAGGTGCACAAGAAGCTGGGAGGGAGCACAGCCAGGACAGCTGACCCAAACTGTCCAGAGGGATATTCCACACCATAAACGGGGGGGGGGGGAGGGAAATGGCTGCAAGGTCACGATTGCTGCTCAGGACTGGCAGGATGTCAGTTGGCAGCTGGTGAGCAATTGCACTGTGCATCACTCAATGTATATTCTTTTATTATTTCTTCCTTCATTGTCCTATTCAACTGTCTTAATCGCAACCTACATGTTTTCTCACTTCCGTTCTTCTGACTCTTCTCCCCATCCCACCAGGAATGGGGGAGTGAGCAAGTGGCTGGGTGGTGCTGGGTGTGAAACCACAACAGTAACTTAAATACACACAGATATCCTGTACTAAAGTACATCACAGATTCAACGACAGATTGCTATACAGATATATTTCTGTACAATACAAGAAGTACATCTTCATAAGAATATTTTGATTGCATTTTTCCTGTTGATTTTTTGCACCTTTCACATATTTATAAGAGCTTTTTTTTGTTTTTAAAGCCATTATTCTTCTTCATGTGGATGACAGCACTTGTGTTCCTACCACCTACCAATTGCAATACAATGGACTTCTTTACTCCAATCACATAAGTCTATAAATAGCTCTTGATAAAGGTACTCCATAATCAGAAATAGTTTACTGGTGAAACCGTATTTACTCTCCCACTCCAAAAAACCAAAAGCCAAAAAAAGATCATAATTTAATTCCATGAATAGGAGCACTTTATTTCTATTATTCATTTTTCTGTTTTCAGGATAACCTAGAAAACTCTCATCCGATTTAGCCCGATCAAAAGAAGGAAGTGTGCTGTACAGTTTGTGCTTACAGGAAAGATTGGGAAAAAAAAGAGCAGTAAATGCTAAAGTCCTCAAACTACAGATATTTTTCACATAACATTTAAAATACTAAACATGAAAATATCAAGACCGACTGTCCTGACTTGTGTTAATTTCAGTCTTAAGAATCTTCCCGCAAAGTAACAGCTAGAATTAAAAGACAAGTCTTCTGAAAAGAACTTGAAATTATGCTGTAAAATCTTAAACCTTATTAATAAACTCCTTTATTAAGCCAGCCTGCAGTTGCCTCAATGACAGTGCCCAGAGCTGACATACATCAGAGCAGCACTGGTAACAGTAATTGTTCAGTGCAAAGTGCAGAAATTTTTCATGAACAGAAACAAAGGCAATCTGTAAATATGTACCCTTCAAATATATTAAATAGCAAGTTATTATCACAGGTCAAAAGATGATAAAAGCAATGAAAGCAATCTTTACCAAACCTCTGCACTACCCAAAACATTATAAATCATGCTCAGCCTTGCTCAGTGTTTTTCTAATTTAGTACTCTAAAGTTACCCTTATTGGTGGGGAATAGGAAATGGTGGCTTTAAATTATAATCTGCCGACAATGACAACGACAGACTAGTGTTTGGTCCCTCTTTAGGGAAAATTAACAATCATAGAGAACAAGACAGAAACAGGAAGAAAGAAGAGGGTAAAAAGTTAATTTCAACAAAAAGGCCACTTGCAGCACCAGGAAAAAAATAATGAAATCAATAAGAAATCAGTTTTCCAGCTCTCCCCAAGTAAGGAAATTCACCCAAAGGAAAAAATTAAGGCTGTTACCACCACAACTAAAAGGTTGTTTTCTTTTCCTCATCGTTCTTTGAAATTTACACTAGTACTTTATTACACCACTCTGTAGGAATGTCTTTTTAGATAAAGGCCATCTCATTCAAAAAAAAATGTTTGTGCAGAGATTAACCTGAAGGAGAGAACATGAGACAACATTGGTGCAGTGCAATGAAGGATTTTTTTTTTTGGCAAATTAGAATTGTAAAGAGAAAACAGGCATTTTGTTATATGGAAATAACATTCTTCCCATCATTTGATTGCCCCATGTTCCCTGTTGATTAAAATAAATATAGGTAGCTCCTACCATCTAAAGTCTGAGTGATAACATTAAGGACATTAGCAGCAAACATGCACAGACTGTAAGCTCTTATTTTGTAGATTTTCATCTGTTTTCATCTAGAAGGAGCCTTGTGCATACTCACCCAGAACAAATAAGGTATTCCTGGAATGAGAGATACACTAGTATATTGTCTTTCATGAACTTCAAAAAAAGAAAAAGAGCCGCTAATGAATATAGGCAGCAACATTTAAACCAAGTTACTGTCAGGCCAAAACAATTCTGTTTTCCATATAAAACAGCTGGGAGCAGTGTCAGAATCAGCAGGATGACTCACACTCATTCAATAATATCAAGTCAGAACACAGTCAGCTTAGATCAGCAGCTTAAACTCAAAAATAATTTGAGAAGAAAATATTTTATATGCACATTATAGACAAACTTTCAACTTTAAGACAGGTAGGTGGAAGAGCTTTTCAGCCTTTCCCCAAAGGCACTCCACTGTTTCCACAGCCAAAGTTGCCTGAGTTCCTGGGAAAATAAAAAGATTTTCCATTCTCTCTCCAACTCATCGTAAAAACTCCAGAAAAGGTAAATGTAAAAGTTAAAAAATGAAAACAATTGAGGGACTTAACTTTAAAGCATTTTTTTAGCATTTATTTTTTCTTGCTTGTACTATTTAGCATGAAAAAGAACATTATAACTAGCAAAAAAAGCCAAGAAACAATGGTTTGCTGGTATGAACTTGCTTTTCAAAAGTCTTACCTGAATTCACCCTGACTTTAGGAATAGTTTTAGCACCACTGAAAAGCCACATCTCAAGTAAATACATTGCTTAAAAAAATTTGTAAGACATAAGTGGAAACCACAACATTATCCACTGAGGGTAACAGAGACAGAATGGCCAATTTTTTTTTTTTTCTCTAGTTCCTAGAGAATGAACCTACCTCAAACCATTTTCCAGGAACCCAAAAAGCTTTATACTCAAAACAACTAAGAAAGCAAAACCTTTTGGATTTAATTTAGTTAAAATCTTTCATATTATTAGACAACTATCAATATTCAGAAGACCAAAGTAAATTAAAATATGGTGTGACTCTTTCAAAGTCACATTAAAGTTATACTTGAATTCTCTTCAGGGAGAATTTAAATTATTTTCAAAGTCTTATGTCTTTTGAGTTAGCCCTTACCTTGGCCACCCCAAATCCAAGGAGCATTCATTTGTAAATAAAAAGCTTGGGGTTTTTCATATTTTATGCAAAATTTTTGTTCTTTTTTCTTAAAGTTCTTTCCTTTTTCTACCACGAACAGTAAAGGAGCAAATGAACATTAATGAGAAAACAGTCTACTTTAAAAACAGCTAACCCCACAAAATGAACCCTGTATTAATAGATCCAAGAAATTGCCTCCACAGTATGATTTTTTAATGCTAAATTTCCGTTTTTCAAATCTAAACTAAGTATGATGTCAATAAGGAGATACAGAATTCAAGCTTAATGCTGGAGATCACAAAAGAATTTGCACCAGCTTTCTAGGAAGGGGCACTAAATAACAGGCTATAGGTTATTCAGCTGAATGGGGTCTCACCTGTAAATAGTAAGAATTTGTGTTCATTTCTTTCACTAATGGATACATACCCATGTGTTTTATCATAAACACTGGGTCACGAAATGGATTTCTGTTCCTAGCCACCCAGTCAAATGTCACTTGAGAACTTCCCTTAAACCTTCCCACAAATTTGTAAGGCATTCCTGCAAAACCAAAAGGACAGAAACCACTGCTCCTGACACTGCATAGCTAGGACAGCTGGTGTCCCGGTGGGTCAGCACACCATCTCCAGAGAAAATCAAAGGAATATCCATACCTGCAACAGGCATTTGAACCAAGGGCCTTCTACAACTGGAAAAACACTGAGCTTGAAATTAAGAGGAGACATAGAGCATCACATCATCTGCTCATCATTTGGGTGGGATGTTGTTGGACAGCATGTTAAATAATGTCTTTTGGGTCTTCCCCATTTCTCATGGGAAACAGTGTAAGTCTCATAATATTGTAGTATCTTATAATACATATGTATCTTCTAGAATACATAGCATAAGTACAGTCTCATAATACAGACTTAGTACGAGAATTACAAGCTTAAATCAGAATTAAGTCTGAAGCACTGCTTTGTCCACCAGTAAAAACAAAATATTTCTGTAATTATTCCAGAATACATGCTTCAGACACTACAAAATTTTAAAATTTAGCAATCCCTAAGCTTTAAGATCTTCCAGAATCAGGCGATAATGACACTGAGATTTAAAAGAGCAGACTTTGAAGTCTGTTATGAGCATCCCTTTTGTATCAAAGTATTCCATACTTTAAGTAGTCTGTATCTGTATCTTTAAGTTAAAAAAGCCCTTGCATGTAATTGGAATTACTTAATAATGTTCTTTTACAGGTTATAATTTACTTATCATTAAAAAGGCTCCCTAGGTCTCTTACTGGTAGACATTCCATCTTAATTCAATTTCTTATTACAGAAAGCAATCTCATTGAAGCATTCTAATTGAAGCATTAACTGCTAGAAATTATACATGTGGTCACTGCATCAGAGAAGCCTGCTGCTGAGGTAACCCTTGCCTGAATGCAAGACAACATCAATAGAACTGCTAGACACAGATCTGAAGCTCTGCCACAGCTTTCCCCCAACACACTAGGGAGGAACAATTAGATCTGATTGCTTTCCAAAGTAGTGTTGAAGCAAGTTTTGGCCATAACCTGCTAGATGGCAGAGTTTTATTTTTCAGTGCAGACCATCCACATTGCCACAGCAACCGATTTTAAATCCATGTTTAAAGTCCAATTCTTAATGCCTAAAAGATCTGATTATCAACTCAGATAAATCTCACTTTGCTTTTAACACATTGAAGCAGCCAAACTGAGGCTTGACACAGCATGATCACAAATATATTCATACAAAGTACAGAACTGAAATATTTACAGAATATTTGCAAAATATTTAGCTTTGTAAAATGAAAACAGCAGCAAATAAAAGTCTAATCCTTAAGAAAAGCTTCAGACACATCACTGTGTTACTAATTTGGAAAAAACCTTTGAATTTTGAAGCTGGTAAGAAGAGGACAACAGGAAGAGGTGAAGAGCAGCAACTATTACTAGACAGTAACCGAGACTGAACAGTTAGGGTCTAACCTATGTTTGGACACTGGATAAGGAACTGACAGTTAAAGAGCAGTGAATTGTTAGCATACTGTTACTAATTTCCTGCTTACGGAAAATTACAGAAACGCTTAAAAATTCCAGCTATAGTTAAATACAATTTCTATTTCTTATCTCAATGGAATAAATGGTCAACTTGAAAATACATTAACAGTTCGGTTCAATGAGTAGAGAAAAAACTCATATAATTAAGAAAATGATGTCCCCGAAACTATCTGTGCTTCAATAAATCTAGAAACCATCTAGCATGATTTCCCTTATCCAAGTATTATAAAAATAATCCTGGTCATGCTTCACATGTCATACTAGGCTTTCTCCTCAGCTAAGCAGTTGGACATAAAAATGAGAGCTGTTAGCCTTCAGAGAAAGTTTATCACACCAAACAGAACAGTGAGGTTAGAACAATGATTATAAAGCTGGCTGGCCACAAAGGCTTGAATTTTTGCCATTGTCTAAGCTGATGCTACAGCTATTAAAAAGAATATTCACAGAAAGTGATAAGGAACTGTCATTCCAGTGGCTTCAAAAACATCATGGTACTAACAATATGGTGAGGTCCCAGGAGGAATGGGTCCTGGGACTGAGAGAGATCCATAAGTGAGACTGGGAACACTGGAGTGGAAAAGCTATTTACATTGAACTGGAAAAACATGCAGATATTGCTGCTAGACTGGTATGTTGCGTGACATCAGCAGAGAAGGTCACATCATGCATCCAGACTCTGCATTACGAACACCCCAGAAAGCTGACAGACAACAGAGGTAGTTTGCCTCTTCTGCAGTTATCCTCTACAGAGCTTGCTGTAGCAGAAGTTCTGGACAACTTCCCTATGGGCTCCAGACACAGGGCAGCAATGACCCCCCAGTTCTGTTCATCTTGAGCCACATTAAAATGCATTGCCTGTGGAGTGATTGAACCTGTGAGATACTGCCTCCAAAATTAATCCTTATGATTTTTCAGAACAAAGTAGGTACTCCTCTTCCCATGTTGATATAAAATAACTTCTTAAACAACCAAGAGGAACGAGAGAGAATAGGACAGGCAGGAGGCAGAACTGAGTGAGTTTCTCATAGGTATTAGAGATTCATTGGTCTCAGACTACAGAAAATAGCTAGCAAAGGGATCCAAGGAAAATGGATGCTGTTTGTAACTCAACGATGGCCTCATTTTCTGTCACAAGGTATACTTAATAGTCCCAACACAGGTGAAAAGGACTTGATGTACTGAAAGCCCTGCATCTTTTAGATATTTACAGAGTTACAGAAGGCAAACGGTTGAAAGCTGCCATGCAGAATATAATTTGCTTCTTTCTGAACTTGCATAGTTTCACATAAAGATAATGAGTGCAAAGCAGAGGCTTGTAAGCCTGAGGGGATGAAAAGCTTCATGAACCCTTGAGACTTTCCAGTCCTTGAAGGAAAAGTTCTAAGGGTTGCTCTGTAATCTCTCTGGATATCCTGGTCTCCGAGGCTCTGTAACTATACGCTGCTTAAGATAATTTTATGACACCCACAATCTCACTGGTGTTTTCATTCTACAGACACTTCTCAGCAAACAGTGATATCTTACCCTGCACAGATACTCAGGTTGGCTAGTCAGCACTTAATACTAGATATGGCCAAACAATTAGTAAGGAAAGGACAGAAATATTAGTAATGCTTCCTGCCATGTTACCTTAACCTGTGAAAGATACAGTTAAGGCACTTTGGTAATGCACCACAAATGCACAGATAAAAAAATACCATGTATTAAATTTAACATACCATACACTAATGGTTCATGTCCTAGCAAAACTTTATTCTACTGAATCTCCATTTTAACAAAGGACACATAGAAAATATAGAATTCCAAAACGGACCAGCACCAGCTAGGATTACCTCATCAATTACAGCTTTAAGTATATCTATCCCAGTTAAGATATCTTGTTTGGAAGATACGTGACCCAGTTCTAGAGAACATTCTTTATAGAAGTTATTTAGCACAGCACTATTTTTCTTTATAGGGCTATTTTCTAATTATTCTCTCTCAAAAGGAAAGCATACATCAGGATACTAATTCAAGCAGCTGTTACTTCCATGACGCTTCTATATTCATATGCTATACACAGCGGATATATATAAATATGAAGTTACTCAGAGAGGTTTATTTTCTACCACATCACCACATGTTCTGCAGTGTACGCCCTGGAAACGGGCTGTTAAATGAGGACTAATTTCTTTGAAAGCATTGTGAAATAACCACTTATTTGCAGTACCCATCTTGACTAGTCAAGTCAGGGATAGCCAGGACACATTAAGATACATTGCTCAAGTCCTAGTTCTGAATTATTCAAATACGTGTAAAAACATTTGTACTAACGACATTAAATTTTTTCTGCACAAAGCTATAAGTGTTTTATAGAAAATTAGATTTTCCCTCAAATGGACAACAGTCGAGATTTGATTTAAAGGTCGTTTTGGGGAGTAAAAGAAGAGACAGAAGGTAGGTGGAAGAAAGGTTGAGAGAGAAGCAAAAAAATGTTTGAACAGAAAAACCATTTTCTGGAGCTTAGGAACTCCTTTGCTAGTCTGAAAAACTGAGACAAAGTCCAGCCAGACTTGGCTGTAAAGAAGGCACAGTTAAAGCTTAAAGATATAAAACAGTAAAAGCATTGTCCTTGAAAATGTTATTTTTCTATAAGATTAAAGCCATTTTTATGATTATAGTTTTGATTCATTCCATTCATTCATTTTATCTCACTACTCTAAGTTCAGATGAAACTAAATATACCCTAACAATTCCTAACTGTCTATGCTTTTCAGTCATGTACAATATAAAGTACTTTGATATGTTTTAAAATTTTTAATACAATAAAATGAAGATAAATATGTATGGCTTATTGAGATACACTGTACATTGTTAAAATTTTAGGATCAGTTCTGAAGCTTTCATAAAAATATTTAATTGTCTAATTGCTGAACAGTTATATGACCCCAAAGATAGGTTTAATAAGAAGAGCAGAATACAATTCTCAGCTTTAAATGAGAATTAAAAAACTACTGACAATGTGATTTTTCAGATTTTTGTAAAGCAGAAACCCAATATAATATGTTTAAGAGGTAGATAACTATTTTGCCAAATGCACTGTATAATATTTTTATGGTAGTACATATAACCTGTAATTTTATTAATAGGAAACAGTTCAAATCTGAAAAGGTGATGAGAGATGACCACATCCACTGTAGATTCTGGGTGCAAGACTCGGGTACTAATTAAAGGGTTTCTACTGAGTTCTTAAGTGATAGTTAGGATCATCCCTCTAAAATTATATACCTTAAATGGGGTACATCAAAAGGTCAACTTACATATTCACCATATGTCTCCTGTGCTGGAGGAGGTGGAAGGGGCCGGTAGCCTGCAGGTGGAGGTACTCCTCTTGCTCTAGGTGCTAGAAGTCCACGGCTACGACTGACTGGTCCTCTACTGGGAGGCACTCCTCTGGGTGCTGGTGCCCCTCTTGGTACTCCTGATGGTGGTGGAGGTACTCCCCCACGGCCCCTGTGAATATATGGATTGCTTACATTAAATCCTACACCCTTGGCCTCCCTTTCAAGAGCTCCCTACCCCACATCATGACAATTTTGCTTTGCTAAAGCTAGAAAAAGTCTAAAATAAGTTTAGTTTGCCATTCTTCTGTAGGCTTTAATCCAATTACACCCATTATGCCATAAATGCAGAATGATACAAACTAGACATGTGATCCAGTGATGAGCTTCTCACTAGCTTAAGCCATTCTTGCATACACATGACAGCCAAACCAATTTTCTGGAATCAGTCAACTTCACTAGAATTTGATTTACAGTATGTGAAATCACAATCACAGAATAACAGGTTAATTTGAAGCTGTCAGGCTATATCGTACTCAAACCCTGCACAGAGGAATCACTTGCAACTTCCTTCTGATCCTGTGCAAGCTAAATACAATCGAAAGACCACACCTCCTGTAAGAGTGAGTGTGTCAGAAAAATTATATTTTTTTCTGGTTCTACAGAAGAGATTTTCAGCTGTTGCAAGACACATTAAAACATGTAATAAGTGTGCAAGGTGATCATAGGATATAACCTGATGTTCTATATATTTTTAAGATCAAGAAATAACATTTGTTTTTAAAGTTCTGAAAGAACGATAAGCATTAACTTGCATTCCATTACTTTGGACACTGAACATATGGATGAAAAAACTGAGACCTAAACAAGAACAATTTCCAAAAAAATATTTAATCCATTTAGAGGTGGCATTCCCTCTGCCTCCCTGTAGTAAAGGGAGAGACTCAGAGGTACAATCTCTGAGAAATTTGCATCATTTATCCTCTTTCAAACAGGATGTCTAAAACACTGTTAATAAACATCTCCTTTTTAAAGGAGATCATTTCACCCCATGGACTATAATTGAGTTTAAATGACTGCTCTGTAGGAATATAGACTTGTTCCGAGGAATTCACACTTACTGTATACTGTAACAGATAAATAGAAGAAAAAGAAAAAGCACAAGCTCTACACTGCCTTTCCAACTATCAAGTCATCATCTAATTATCCTCAAGAGTAGTACTTGAGTGAAAATACTCTGTCCTGATTTCAGTAGAAATTTCCAACTTAAATGATACTATCAAGTAAGATCCAGATTTGGCGTTAAGATTTCCTATCCAATTTCAAATAAGTCATATCATTGCTCATTGGTAAGCTTACAAAAAAAATCATTTTAGCACAAATAATTACTATTTGAAAAACTGCATCAGTAAATGAAGAATGCAAAAACATAAATACTTGATACAAACAGGATAGATTTGATTAATTTTAATTACTGATCAAAACACAGCCACAAAGTATTTTAAACAAGCCTAGAGAGTAAGTGATTTAAAACTGTGCTTATTACTTGGTTTTGGCTAATCTGTAGAATGCCTCCTCAGGACAGGGTACCAGCTGCTTATTTGACTTCATTGTAGTGGGGGCAGGGGTGAGCAGTGAAGTTCCCAGACACAGCCTGCTGAAGTAATATAAAGAAATAGCAAATTTGATACTTTCCAAGCGAAGCCAAAGGGAAATGAACCTATTGGCATGGACAACAGTCAATACCAAGTAAAAAAAAAAATTCAGTAAAAGGATTCAAGAATCACTAGCCATAACCTTCATAGCATCCTTCAGACAGGGTGCAAGTGAAAGCAGCAGTAGGAAATGGGACATGCTGAAAAACATGGAAAAACATTTGAGGGTAGGAAAAAAGTACAGTTTTTAGAACTAGCATAGATTTATTCTTGAAAAGTAATTAGAACACCAGATCCACATGATGAGGTTTTTTTCTGTATTTCAAAAACAGTTCATAGGACTGGATGGGTGAGAAATCATATCTCCTGTATTAGGAGACCATTTACATGTTTTTAAGAATTACTGTAGAAAGAATAAACAATCCGAGATGTTTCTGTATGACACCACTCAGATGGTTACTGCACCAGGCTGGCAGAGACTAGAAAGGTGCAGATAGGAAACCCAGTAACAGGAAAGTTCAGGTACCACCATGCAGATTTGAGTCATATCAGAGTGTGAGGCTAAGAGCAAATTTTCAGAAACTGTAAATTGTTATTTCATTAAGAAGTTATCAGGGAACTAAATAAGTTTGATTGACACGAACAATGAACAGAAACTGACCCAAAATACTTAGGAACCATTTGAATAGGAACCTTTTTGTACCTTTGCAAAAACAGATCAGTTCTGGTATTGCTTAATTTGAAAAAGGGCAACTATATAAATTATGATTAAAAAGATTTAAAAGAGTAAAACATATGTATACATTATGGGAAGACATTTAGAGAAATCCCATAGGAAGTTGAAGCAAATACACAACAATTGTCAAAAAAGAAAAAGCTTGAGAAAGGGCAAAAAGAGCTCAGTAAGGCTAGAACAGCAGGGTAAAAGGAGAGGCATTCAGAAAGGTATCGCTGGAAAAGCTGAACCTATCTCTAACCTCAAAGGACAAATGCTAATAAAACAAATGTAAAACACTCCGAAAAGCAGGTCAGAGAATTTAAACTATTTGTAAAGAGCCTAAAAAAAAAAAGTCCTTCAAACATTCTGCAAGCAGAGTGAGGCCAAGCCACCAGCTAAGAACAGTAAGATATGCATGTCTGTATACATTAAGTTTTTTGCTACACAATCACGAAAGACCAGACAAGGTTCTCATGGCAGAGCCTTTCCTTATGGGGAATGCATTGGATTGTGCCACCAACTGTCTTACAGGCAAATTACAGAACAAAAGGAGCAAATAAAAATAATTGCACTATCTTTCTATAAACTACAACTGGAGTTCAAATGTCAGCCTGAATCCCAACCTGAATGTTAAGGAAAGAAAAAAAAAAAAAGTTAAAAGCAGCAAAGTATAAGAGAAGACACTTGGGAGCTGACACACACACACAATTTACATATCCTAACATTATACAAAATTATAGATTCTGCACTATCATTACCTACAGAACTTCTATAATTAAGAGTGGCCTAGTGGTCAGGACGGTAAAAATACAATAGAATTTTAGAAAATACAAGAGAACACAGAAAACTCTATTACCCAACTGTGTGCATTCACAGTCCTGTTTCTTAATTTGGAAAGAACATAAATGAACTGGAAGTGCATCAGAAACTATATCAGATATGACCAACAGTATAGGACAGCTGACATATAAGGAACAATTAAGAAGATTAAGGCATTTCATACTGCAAATGACAACTGAGGCTTATACGACAGAAAGGAGAAGGCTGAATGGTGACCCCATGGCAGCCTACAAACTTCCTCAAGAGGAACACAGAAGGAGGTGCTGATCTCCTCTGTCTGATGACCAGCAACAGGACAAGAGGAAATGGAATGAAACCGCATCAGGAAAAGTTCAGATTTGCACATTAGGAAAAAGTTCTTCACCGAAAGACTAGTCAATCCCTGGAACAGTCCCCTCAGGGAAGCAGTCAGAACACCAAGTCTGTCAAAGTTCAAGGTGCATCTGGACAATACTCTTAGTCATATGGTTTAGTTTTAGGCAGTCCTGTAAGGAGCAGGGAGTTGGGCTTGAGCCTTATGAGTCCTTTCCAACTTGAGATATTTTAAGGTAGATAAGGAATTATTCAACAGTCATTTCCAATGTAAGAATCAAGGAATATCAACACATAGGGACAGAATATTAAACCAGATTGCCTTAAGTCCTGAGCCACTATGAAAGGCAATCACTCAGCAACAGAATGGGTGAGGTTTGAAGGGACTGCTGGAGGCCACCTGATCCAGCCTCTGGCTTTCTGCCAAGCTGTTTTCCAGATGGCTGACCTCCAGCATATGTTGGTGTATGGGGTTGTTCTTCCTCAGGTGCAGGACTTTGCAGTTCCCCTTGTTGAGCTTCATGGGGCTCCTGTCAGGCCATTTCTCCAGCCTGTCAAGGCCCCTCTGGATGGCAGCATGACCACGTGGCACATCACCCACTACTCCCTGTTCAGTGTCAGCTGCAAAATTGCTGAGAGTACATTCTGCCTCATGAACCAGATCCTTAATGAAGGCAAAGAGGCTGGACTCTGTGCTAACCTCTGGGGTACACTGCTTGTTACTGGCCTTCAGCTGACTTTGTATGACTTATTACCACCCTCTGGGCCCAGCCATTCAGCCAAATTTCAATCCACCTGTCTCCTCATTCAGCTCATGTATTGGTCTCTGAGGATCTTATGGGAGACAACCTTCCTGAAGTCACAGCACACAATATCCACCACTTTCCCCTTACCTACAAGGCCAATCATTTCACCATAGAATGTTATGTTAATCAGGCATGAATTCTCCTTTGTGAATCCATGTTTACTACTCCCAATGACATTGTCATTTATGTGCTTATGGCTTCCAAGGTGAGTTGTTTCATCACCTTCCCAGGGATCAAGGTGAGGCTGACAAGGTCATCAGCTCCTCCTTACAATTTTTGAAGGTAGGAGTGATATTTACTTTCTTCCAGACCTCAAGCACCTCTCCTAATCTCCATAATTGTTCAAAGATTAAGAGTGGCTTCACAACGGCATTTGCCAGCTCCTTCAGCATCCATGGGTGCATCCCATCAGAGCTCATGGACTTGTGTCCAGTTCACTTAGCTATTCTCTAGCCTGATTCTCTTCCACCAAGGGTATGCTTTCTCCCTCATCTTCAGGTCCTTGGATTTCAGAAGGCCCCTCTTACTAATTCAGGCTGAGCCCAAAATTCAGTAGCTACCTCAGTCTTTTCCATGCCCTGTCACCAGAGACCCCTGCTCGACTTAGCAGTCCTTGGTCTTCCTATCACTACTTAATTATTCACTTCTTGTTGACTTTGACATCCCTCACCCCATTGCTGATGACTACTGTAGAGTCAGCTCTGCTCATGACTACATAGCAGATGTGCCTATCCATTAGGGGTGGAACTGATGGCCCTAGGGCAGTTTAGTCCCCACACATCTCTTACAACTCATCTTCCACCTATGCTTTAGCTAATCCTTCCAAGAGCTCTCAATTCTGATCCATCTTGCCTATTCTTGTTTTCCACTTCAATCCTTTATAATTTTCATATTACTCCAAGTTTTAAAGTTTGAAGTGGTTTTATTTAAAGTTTTAAATAAAAGCTTCACTCACATACTTAAATGTATACCCACTACTACCATTAAGTTTAGTGAATGTGCTAAGACTTTTCCCTTTATACCATGGACATTCAGTGGTGCACAAATATACACAGCACATTAGAAAGCACTCCCAGTGGGTATCTAACAGCTTTTCGTCTAGACTTCCTACAGAGTTTATCCACGTATTCCATGTTGTATTTACTATTTCTGAACCAATGACATTTTTCCTTTTGGAATCTTCTTCTTTCACTTTCCTGGGCTTTTCCTCTTCTAATCAACTACTTTTGAGGTGTATCCATCTGCTTCTTAGGTCTCTGAAGAAACTGCATAGCAGGTCTGTTCTGTACCCTTTTTCTTCTATAAGTGTCTCACCTATGAATTTGAAAACTTTGGCACATCTGCTGAAATTTAGATTCATTCTTCTACTTATTTAATCCAAATCAAGACATCTCAGCTCTGTTCTATCACATTCACAGAGATATCTTGGCATCAAATTTATCATGGCTCCTAGTACCTCACAGTTTTTCACTGTTTGCTGCTTTGACCAAGGACATCATTCTGCAGGTCAGATTTGAGCTGTCATCACTAACTCTCCTTGTCTTTGCAAACATCCTACAGACTATTTTTTTCTTTATAAAAACACCTAAAATGGCTAATCTTTTAAAATTACATTATTTGGCATGGAGATTTCAGGTGACATCAAAACTTTAAGATAATCAAAGGCTCCTCTCCCAAAATCAGATATTCTTTCATCTCAATTGAAGGTTTAAAAAATAGACTTTGAAACTTTCTGGAGCATCAGTGATTAGATACCAAATTCCCATTTTGGAATAAAATTATGGCACCCTTGTTTGATTAACTATGAAATAGTTTGATCCACAACTTCAGTTCAAGTACATAATTCACTGGAAGGAGCACAACTGCTGGAAATAACTTTTCCTTTTGATAAAGAAAACTGATCTATATTAACCCTCAGATTCAGAAGCATTCAGATTGAAATTTGTTCAGTCTCCTAGCACATTTCCTTGTCTGTTAGACCTCTTAACCCTTCCATTAATTTTTTGTTACAGAAGAAAAGGATCTTTGTTTCCACTTCTATAGGCCAGAAAACATTATCTCCAGACCTTGAAAGGTGTAGAGTATCAAACCTCATTTGTCAGCCCATGTCAGCCTTGACTAGCTGCTCATATTCTGAAATACAAGAAGGGTCTTTCTGCCTTTATTTTCCCTCCTCACTACCATGAGGTCATCTCATTCCCTTTCAGAAGTCTGCCGAGTGTCCTCTTTACCCCACTGCCCATAAGAACACCTTTTACAGTATTGAGACTGACAATATATCCACACTAATGGTGTACATAAATGGACAATGAAACATCCACATATCTGTCTTAAAACTTTTTGTATACTTTGATTGTGTAAGTACTTTGAAACAGAGTTTGAAATAGAGTTAATGTGCCTTATTTTCAATTTCTGAAATAAAAAGGTCCTTGCTTGTGATCCCTCAGATTTATGATACTACAAATACACAAGTACTGCAGCATCACAGGAGACACTAGTGTTTGGTTTTATTTTTGCTACATTTGTAAGAAAAACCTCTACTCTTCTTAATCTTACATCAGTATATTACCCAGAATTTCAGATTTGGATGCAGGAAGCCTCCCTCCTTAAGTATGTATTAATTGTATTTCATACAAAACAGACCAAATTTTGTTACCAGATGTTGATATATTTTCTTCACAGCCAACTACAGTCAATGTTCCTCAAATAGCAAATATTTTTGCTCAGGTTTCATATTAGACATCTGAAAAATAACAGACCTGGTATTTTAAAGTGTCAGTACCAAAATATTGAACACTGATGTCTGGATAGTACTCACAGACCTAGGAATCCTGCTTTTCTGTATTTTTTTTTTTCAAATGAGTCATCATTTAAGTTAACACTCGTACACCAGTTTTGTTTCACATTTTTATTTGAAAACAGTAATATGTATGTTCATGTTTCAATTTAGTGAAAAATGGGAGAGTTACCACAAGACTAAAGAAACAAAACACAAACATAATACCTGCCTTTGACCTGGATTCTGAAATGGCTCTGACAAGTATTTTTTGTGCTACTGAATCTTTCGCAGTCCTACATGTTCTCAAGTTATTCTTCAAAAAAGAAACCAGTTAATTACGGAAATATGACAGGAATGATCTAAGTTTGATCTGGTAACTAACGAACAATTGGAAGTTGTGAACACATTATAGGAGTGATCCACATCACCTCATATCACTTCTGACATATAAGACAGGAAATTCTAACCTACAACTTTTGGAAGAGTTTTATTTGTCCCCAGATAGAGTGACAGTCATTCAACCATTAGGATCCCAGCCATGCATACACTGAAATATGAATTAAAAGTATAAATGGGAAAACTAAAAACTCTAATCTCATGAAAGCACAAAACAGAATTTTGCTATTTCTTTAGCTAGACTATCCCTACATGTTGGTTCTGAAAAATTACTTTTTCTTTTCTTCATCCTAGTGAAACCAAAATACAAATACAATTTTGCTTTCAGATACAATTCCTCTCTCACTCTGGGAAGTGAACGCAACCAGCTCTCCCTTATTGGGACCTTTCAATACTTAAGGAGGGCTGCTTAAAGAAAGATGGAGAGAGACATTTTACCAGGGTCTGTAGGCACAAGACAAGAGGCAACAGTTTTAAACTGAAAGAAGGTAGGTTTAGATTGGACATAAGGAAGAAATTCTTTATAACAAGGGTAGTGAGATACTGGAACAGGTTGCCCAGAGAAGCTGCAGATGCTCCATAATTGGAAGTGTTCAGGGTCAGGCCAGATGGGCTTTGAGCAACTTGATCTGGGGGAAGGTGTCCCTTCCCATGGCAGGAGGGTTAGACTAGATGATTTTTAAAGATCCCTTCCAACACTAACCATTCTATGATTCTAAGTGATTTCTAGCTATAAGTGACATTAATTGGTTCCCACCACACCCCAAGGTAGCAAGGAAGATTTATCCATATTCATACTATCCTAATCCTCTAGAATTTCACTTTTCCAATATATCTAGTTTCCATTAGAACTGAGAGATCCTTAAACCTGATTTGTACTTGTTCTTCGGAATGTAAAGTTTTAGAGAGGAAATGCTACTTTATTTGCAAAACGTCTTTACAGGTGTACATTAATGTGTATGTTAACATGTTTATTTGCAGTCTTTAGTTAATCAGAAGTCTCAATTTACATTTCAGTAGTATTATCATTTATATTGCACTGATTCAGGATGGGAATTAAAATGCATTAAAGAAACACTGATTTCAAAAGCTTCTAGCTACTCACTGTAACAGCACCACATTAAACTTCATAGATCCTCTAAACTTGCTAGCACAACAAATTAAAAAGTAACTGGTATGATCCTTCATTTTATATAATCACTTCCAAAAAAACATTTATAATAAAAACAAAGTAATGACAACCAGACTTGCACCAGGGAAATATTCTCATGGCCCTTCTCTTGTTGCACAAAAGAGGCAGGTACTACCTAGAGAGGTTAAATGCTTAGCATAAACGTCACAGAAAATAGAAGCATTGTGATTACGGTTAAAGATGGCCCTCAGATGTACTAGGATGAAGGAAAAAAAAAGGGGCAAGAGGGCAGAAGTAAACAGCTATACACCGAAGATCAACTACAAGAAAAGCGTATTCCTAACGGTTAAGCTCAAAAAAATCACACAACCCTCTACAGCAAATTCCATCCACTCAACCCCAAAATCTTATTTGGCTCTGGAGTCATAAAAAAAAGTCAAAATCTGGAACAAGCCAGAAATAGCACAATAAAGAAGTTACCAAACCACAATCATTAGGAAATTACTTACCATATACAGGAATACCTGTGCACAAGCTAAATTTTGTATGCAAGCACAAACATTGTTTTCTACAAAGTAAAAATTTGCTATGGAGTTAAACATACACGTAACAAGTCTTCTTAAAAGAAGGCACTTGATAAGATGCATTATCTCCAGTTTCAACATGTCTGATAAGGAGTAAAAAAGGCACAAATTAGTACTTTGATTTTTTTTAAGTGAACTATTCGGGGAGTAATAAAGGCTCAAAAAATGGGGAACAAACACACTCAATTATCACATCCTCAACAAGATGTTTCATGTATCAAGGCTTAAAAATATTATGTGGATTATAAAGAGGGGTTAGGATTGAGGTTTTAGACTTCATTTAACAAGTCTTCAAGCTTTGCTTCAACCTCTCCTGGATATCTCAGGGATGCTTGCCATTAAAACTGTTTTATTTAACACTGAGATAAAGCCTTTAACAAAGCCTTCCTTCAATGAAAGTATTGCTCACTGAAATCAATTAGTGCTAAATAGAATCGGAGCATTACAACTGAGTTTAAGATCTTTAATTCAATGGCTGTAGTATCTCAGTAGCAATGGCATTAAATTTCACTTCAGGAGTCTCTTGCACTAAGAGAGAGCTTCAATTTGAGGGAGAAAAGTCTTGCAATTTAAGACGAGCCTTAAAGTAGGGAAAAGTCAAACTAACCACCTTTCAGTTTTCTTTAGAATATATACAAAAAGGAGATGACATACAGTTTTTAGCTGTCATCACCAAATCAAATCCTAACAACATTTAAATTTACCCTTAAAACACTTCAATAGTTGTAGGTCAATAGGATGAACTACAATGGATTTTGTGAGCTGCCTAACAGCATTTATGTCTTACATAAAATGCAGGTTTGAAAAATAATTCACTGAAACCTAGAGGATGGAACTAGTGATGTCAGAAATTCAGCGATATGAAAAGTTGATTATGCATACATGTGCTAGATGCCAGTAGTGGAAATTAGGTATAAACCTTTAGTGATAAGATCAGACCAAGTGATAACTTATCACAAACACCAGCTTAGGGACATATGAAAACTGAAGAAAACATGAAATGGAACTGTCTCTGTACTAAGTATCTCTAGCAGAGCTGTTACAGGCATCTATGGGAAAGTTAAACACAGATATTTAAGAATCGAAGTAAAATTAGCAAAAAACCCATCTCCAAAAATCAAATGAGATTTCTAATTTGCAAGCACTTTTGTATGGCTGATTACTGTGCTAAACACGTGAACCTTGGTATATAATTACCAGTACTCTAAACAGCATTAAAATCAAGAAAAGAAGGGGAATAGATGTATTACACACTATTACTTAAGCATATAAGAACAAAAACACCTGTAAATTTATAAAAAAATATATATTCTTGCAGGNGTCCAGTCCTGATTAGGAGTTATGTCCCTGCTTCCTTCTTGCTATTTGCTGGTTGTACCTCTTGCTGCTGCAGTCACAACCTCTCTGTACTGTAACAGAAATAGTAATGCACTTTATTTTTTGTTTTCACACTTTGGGACTCAAAGGAATTGAAGCTGTCATTTCAGTACTGCAAGGAAAATAGGGGATGCTGGAGTAAAAATGAAACATCTTCTGTGTCAGACAAAGTAAAAGCAGTAGACTTGCTTAGTCCTGAATCAAACGAAAGCCAGGTTTGTATGACATAGGCACAACACAGATGTGACTAAATTCAAATTCCACCTCAAGTACTTCCATAACATCTTATCAGGACTAAAAAAAGCTTTGTAAGACAGTAAAAGGAGTATGTATATTCCTTAAGTTAGAGAAATTGATCTGTTATTTATTTCAATCAAGGCAAGATTTACCCGTTTTTCAAAGCCATGAGCTCCAGGGCCAATACACGGACCCTCCAGGCACCTAAGTAGCAACTGAAAGTTAGAAGTCAAGCAGCACAGAAGTCTTACTGTGCTGCTCACAGTAAGATTGAACATCTTTATGACGTACATTGTTTCTTAACTTAGGTACCATTCAAGATTCATAAGACAAA
>VZTO01023989.1:2638-34422 GCA_013400615.1 Syrrhaptes paradoxus
TTTTTCCCCACTAGAGGTAGATTCAGGAGGCAGCAATCAGATCTGGATACAGGTGTAGGGCTGGTTCAGAGTTGAAGTTTGATTTTATGACCGTACCAGAACATTAATTTGGAATTTGTGAGCAGCAGTATTTGATATAATTTGCAACAATTTTTTTCTGTTGTTTTGACTTGAAAACAGGAGATTTTCTGTTGCTCAGTGTATCAGAACATTATTATTTGTTTGGTGCTAAAATGGGCTTAGGGTTGTGAACCACGTGTGTTTTGACAGTCCTTGCTTCAAGATCAGCTGTTCATGACATTTCAATCAACTTGGATTGGAGCCCATTCAGATCTTGAAAACAGGTGCCATGCAATTTTGGACTTCACCCAAAATCAAGAGTGGGGATAGATACTCATATGCCCTCACCCTCACCCTGAAAGGCTGAATAAAGCGACAAACTTTATACAGGGTACTCCAACAGCCAGCTTCTAGTAGGAAGAAAAGCAAGGANCGCCAAACCCAAACCAGAACAAACACATGCTACTAGCACATAAAGCAACTTGTATTCACTAATGTTCACAATACACCTCTCTCTGTTTTAAGAGACAAGTTTCTACATACTTATGCAGTGCTTTGAACTCTGCAAAGTTTTTAAATTGAATTGTTTTCAATGCACACTTCAGCAGTACTTATGTTTTCAGGTAAGCCAAAATTCATCTTAAAGTTCAAAGAGAATTCATAGTATTGGCATTTCAAGTGTCTGACTCTTAATCTGTCAAACGATATATCTTGAAAATTACAGCAAATGCCTGGTTTTAGTATATTTAAGGTCTGGTCATGCATTCCAGTTTATGAATACCAATGAAGCTTGGCAAACCCAGAGGCTGTGGTTGAAGTTCGTATAAATACAGCACAAGGTCCTGAAGAAGATTTTCTGTCTCACTAAAAGCTTTTTTAAAGATTTAACTAGAAAAATGCTAATGATATTGCAAGACATCTCTGCACTGGACCCACATTTATCCTGGAAGAGTTTCCCGCACATTGTCACAGTTATTAAAAACGAATGCAAATACAGAATATGTAACAAAAAGTCTTTTTTCAGTACTACAATAAGCATGGCATTTACATTTCAGGAACTGCTGAATTATGACAATGATAACTGTGAAATTATTTACTGCAATCAAACTTCGTGCCACTAAAATAACTCTTCCTCTAAAATATGCAACACTAAAGTAAAGTACAGGAAAGGTTCAAGGAAAAAGCCCTTGGTACTTATTACATCATATTTTATAACTTAAAGTCTAGCTGTATCCAAGTCTTAGAACATTTAATACTTCCCTTGAGGTGTGCTCCATCACGTGGGTGCACAACTGAGTAGGGATGGTCTGACTGACCTCTCCCTTCTCTTAAAAGTCCAAGATTAATTCCCACTTACTATAAATGATCAAAGTTTTATGGACTAATGACAGTTTAAAATACTTTTTTTCCCACTTTTACCGCAATCCTGTCATTAAGACTAACAATCTAAAGTAGCTAAGAGAATGAGTAAGCAAGATGATTTACACAGATGATAGTGCAATGGTAAAAAGTGGGGAAAGATTCTTTGAAATTTTTTGTAGCTGAACCATTAAAAAGATTTACACCAAGGTCTTTAAGTGAAAAGAGAGCATTGCCAAAGTGGTCTGGCAAGCTCTTCTATCAATAAAATACTCTGCCCCATAAATTTAGCCAAACCCTCAGCTTAAAAGCTGATTAAAAGCTAGAAGGAACTTGCTTTGTTAACAGAGACAGCCCACCATCCTGGTATCCAAAGAAACTGCCTGTAAAAATCAGACAGGACAGCAACACTTTTATAAAATCTTCACCACCACTGCATCTCCTGTATTTTTCCATGAGGCCATGTACAAAAATTGAGGAAATATTTAGCATGAGAGAGCACAGGTTCTAATACAGGTCAAAGTTGTGTTGATATTATTTAGTGCTGGACACAGCATTAAAACCTTATATGTTTCTCTACCTGGCTGGTCTCAGGTACCTTATGGCAAGACTTGAAAAATCTTGGTATACAGAAGACTCATAAAATATGTATGTATCCTTATAAGGTTTTGTGTTTAACTTCTTTCAGAATGTTCTTTAGTTAGGGGTTAACTTAGAACAAGCTTGTATCTTTTTCATATCCCACNATTTGTTTGGTGCTAAAATGGGCTTAGGGTTGTGAACCACGTGTGTTTTGACAGTCCTTGCTTCAAGATCAGCTGTTCATGACATTTCAATCAACTTGGATTGGAGCCTATTCAGATCTTGAAAACAGGTGCCATGCAATTTTGGACTTCACCCAAAATCAAGAGTGGGGATAGATACTCATATGCCCTCACCCTCACCCTGAAAGGCTGAATAAAGCGACAAACTTTATACAGGGTACTCCAACAGCCAGCTTCTAGTAGGAAGAAAAGCAAGGAGCCAAAGTGGTGGACAAGGAAAAGAGCCAGTTTGTTGCTTGGTCTTTTTATGCCGTAGTAGTTCACACAACTCCGCTGTCTAAGGGCAGCAGGTTGCCACCAATTAAACATCCCTCAGTGAAATTCTTTAACTTCCAAACAGAAATACATAGAAAGAAATCCACAGGGATGGTAGCCAGGTTAGCTTGCTGACCACTGTGTCCATCCTGTGCAATTTTTTTCCGCAAGCTGATTCAGGACACAGCCTTGGATGACTGATTCATCATAGCAGCCTTGAGTTTCTACAGAAATGTATAATAACTAGCTGAATATCATACAGGAATATAGCCAAACAAGGATGGAAGAGAAAGACACTAAAAAAAGGGGGGACCCCCACCAGATCCATAACCAACACCACCTTTTTCAGATCATTCCTGCTATTTGACAGTCTATAGGCAGGCAGAAGCATCGGAAATTTCAACCATTCTGGTTACAAACACTGCTGGCAGCATTTACATACACACCCTTGGAAAGAGGCAGATCTCACTCCTCTTTCTGCTCAGCCTTTCCTCGACTGAACTTTGAGCACTTTGAGGTCCAGCTCCCAATTCTCCAGCTTTTACCCAGGTCTTGGACTACACACTGGGCAGTATCAATACCTAGCTGTAAATTACTGTCATAAAACCCAGTTATAGGCATAGTAAAATAATACAAAAAATTCATAGGGAGCCAAGACTGCGACAAACAAAAGTTGGCCTACAGTCTTATTGTCAATCTTTTATCTCCATCACAGAATAAACTCCTCTATCCAAATATTATCTATTGCTCTCCAAAATACATTTCCTGTCTTTGGTGGTATTTTGAATCAGATAGGAAAAAAAAACACTGAAGATTACTTGCGAAAGTGCTTGCTAACTTTTAACTTGTTTTTCAGTCAGAAAGCTAAGTTTTAGAAAATAAACTCAATATTTCAAATAATAAGAGAACCTGTCCCAGCAATACATGTGTTCATTCAAAAACATGCATTCACGTGTGCATAAGGAAATCTCTAAAGATGGACATGGCCAATAAACATGAAACAGGACAGAATATGAACTTCCTTACAACAAAATTTTAACTGAACACAGAAATTTTAAACTGGTTTAGGAAAAGGCTTGTTTCACATTCATTAAAAAAGCCATTTATCAACCATCAACAAGGTGGATGAATCAGGCAAAACTGTGAAATGGAAAAAGACAACTTAGGGAACAAGAGGATGAGATGTGTGGGAAACAAGTGGAGGCACAGTTTGTACATGTTCAAATAGATAAGCTCCCAGCACTGGGAACAAGGGCTCACATGAGATGTTTTGGATGTTTTTCATATGCTTATGCGATTTTGCTCCTTAAGAATCAGTACCTGTTTCAAAAAGCTAAGAGACTCTAGATGTTTCTGCAGATTGGAGAGGTATACCTTTTCTGCAATTGCAAATACATCAAGTCACTAATGGCAGATGGTAAGGTTGCTCATAAACAGAATGAGTTTATTCTCCAGCCAACATATGATTAAGGTGTCAGAATTTTTATATAGGTTCCTTTTTCATGAGAATGAAGGAAGAATTGCATATATTTCTTCATTCACATACAAAATATTTAGGAAAATTTAGCAAGCAACTTTTATAGAAACACAGTATCTTCCCCCCCCGCTTAGCGTGTTGTATAGCAGCCTGGGAAACCAAAACAGATCATGCATTGAAAAACAGTTTTCAGAACAATTCATTAAAAGCACTGAAGAATGCTTGTTGCTTACATATTCTCCCCAGATGATGTGTTGACTGCACATATACAAGCCCTCATTCCTTAGAGACCTGACCCCAAGAGATTGAGCGAGAAATTTAAAAGGGGCAAGATGCATTACTCATTCAAGTATGTGAAGTTAGATAGGTTCAGAGGGGATTACAAATGTCATTTTTACTACCGAATCTCTTTCACACTAAGTACTGTTTACTGCACACGTTCGTACAACATTCCCCTTTAACTGCACAATCGCTGTCAGATTTGTAGAACCGTTTCAATCCCAAGTACCTTACTTGAGGGAAATGCCACGTATTTCTCCTGTTTTGAGTGAGTTGGGAAACAGATGAATTTATTCATAAACAAGTGGTTTATTTTCTCTCACGTTTTCCCTCTAAATGCAACTTTTACATGCTGCATATTGATGACTTGCACAGTATCATGATTTGTAGCACTTGTTTCACTCATTTTCATTGCAATTTTTTGATTCTACAGAAGTTTTTTTGCTCGACTTTGTATTTCAACTACTGGTTGTCTTCTACAGACTAAAGAAAAAGTTATGAAATAAATTTGATAGCATTTGCTAGTATTTGTTTCAGAGTACCTATTGCGCATTTTGTCAGTAGATGGCAGCATGTGGCTGTTTAGCTCGAACAGGTTCTGTGAAAATGCCTGAAGGGGAAACAAACTTCAGACAGAAACAATTGGCTCCTTGTAAGCCCACATTCCTATATACATATTCTCTCACAGCAAAATATTGTATTCATGTCTCTTAGAAGTCCTTCAGGGGCTGAGTCAAAGAGTGAAGTTTTCTTTGATTCTTGGTTTGGTTTCAGTTTTTAGTTGTGGGGGTTTTCTTGGGTTTGGGGTTTTTTTCAAACTAATGTTTTGCAGAAATTAAAAGATTTCTGTAAAGCAGAGATAAGCTGGACAAAGTCTCTCGGTACAGATACTCGGAAAGGTTTGTAAATTTGGAATTCCAGCCCTGCATCTGCATTTCAGGACATCATTTCTAGCACCAAGACCAGCTCTTCTATCCTTGCCTCTTCGGAATTCTTGACCACACAAGATATTTTTCTGCTATCAGACAATATACACACGTACATAATTTCTCCCTTTCCTACCTGTATAAAAGGCAGCAGCAGTATATCTATGAGTATACACCTGACAAATTTAAAATAATCAATTCCAAAATTTTACTACTCTCATAAGTGGTTTCCATATGATAATTTTAATAGAAACAAAACTCAAGTAAATAGCATATACCGATTTCAGACACTTTAAATTTCTAATTTTTTGTATTCTCAAAACCCAAATGGGCTTGAGACAATGAGCACTGCTATTTGCAGTTGCAATCTATGGTTTCCTGTAAGTAAGCAATTATATTAAATTAATGTGGGCAACATAACAAAAGTGTATTTTTCTCTCCCGTGTGTGCAACATTTATTTCAATTCATGTGATGTGGTTCTTTCAGGCTAGGAGGTTTAGGGTGTATTTATAACAGAGTTTTCACAGTGTATAGGCAATGCTCTCTCTCCTACCCTATTAAAGGACCCTGGATATATCCTTTTCACTTTACAACAATACAGCAGCTTAACAGAATATTTGACTGGTAATTTTTAACAGTGTAAAGAATCAACCACCAGCTCACCCATCCCCTGTGTCATGTTGATGTTACAGCCAGAATGACTTGGCCATTTCAAAACATGTGTTAAAGAAACAAGAATCTATTTTGGATTGTTAGTGGTTTTCTCTTACCTGAAATGATCTCATTAGCCACCTTCTGTCCCTCAAAAGCAGCTAAAATTCCACTTTTTCCATGTTGCAAGTAGCAGCTGTGTCATCACTGTGGTGAAAGAAAACCCTTCTGTTAAACAATACAGTGCTTTTATATCACAACATATCACACACAGAATTGATCTTAACAAAGCAAGGCCTCAGGAGGAACTTCTAACGTGATTTTTTTTAAAGCAGCACATTGATCTTTTTAAAGCAGCAAGTCCATTTGTTTTGAGCTTGTAAGGGTAGTTCATATGGCTCCCATGCCAGAGATGCAATAGCCAGAGTACGCAGCATGGGCAGAAACACTGGTTGTGAAGCCCATACTCCTGGTGAGCTCATGTGCCAGACCCACAGAATTTTCCAAGCCTCTGAGGTCTGGGCATCCAGATCCGGGCCTCTCCCTACCCAGTTCCTACTGCTGGACTCTCAGCACCTGTCAGGAGGAGCATGTGCTCCCCCAAGCTCCTCCTTGCAGCTCCTTGCATTATTTAGGCTCTAAAAGTCCACCTGTCAAGGAGCAGAAGTTGAAATCAGCTGTGCATTCACGGAGAACATCACCAGGCAGTTATTGCCATAGACTATCTCAAAAAGTCCAAATTTCCATGTGCCTTTGAAATTCACTGTGCTGGGAGTTGAAATAGATGAATTGCAAAGAAAGATATAAAAATTCTTTGTTCTCCTAAGCAGTATTAAGGGAGTAAAATTATAATGGGATTTAAAGACCCCCAAGGTAATGCCAACTTAAATGGCAACAATTATTGTGATGAACAGCAGTAAAAGGTCTGCATCAACCTAATACTGTAAACAAAGGCAAGCGGATTTTCCACTTCTTCAGCTTCTAACTCGGCCCTAATACATCCTACTTGCAACAATTTCTTCCCAATTTCTGAGCACACCTTATATTCAGCATGGCATCTGCTGACACAATTATTTTATCTCTTTGATAAACACTCTTTTCATCCTCTGATTTCTTTTTTATGTTCTCTTAATTTCCTTTTTAACCTACCATTAATCTCTATTTCCTCCCTGGCTTCTCTTTCCCAGTGTTTCCTCCCCTCTTTCTTCAGTTCTTAATAAGTTTGATATATCATAATACTGGGGAGAGGAAGGAATCCTCTCTGAAGTAGTATTTAACAAAGATAAGGTTAAAAGAGGAGCAACAGGATCTAATGTCATTATATATTTAAATACTGCTAATAGTGCATGAGCAGGCACACCAGAATTTACCAGCTGTCCCTCAAGGTACAAGCCAGCTTTCTGTCTCCTCACATTATAGACCAGTTTAACCTCTGTTGGAACATCTCTCAGCACAAAGAGATTATAAAATCTGCTCTACTGTTATAGATAGCAAACACAGCAGAAGTTTAATAGTTTTATAATATTTGTTAAAGCAGAGTGGATGAGCTTGCATAACAGAAGACTCTTCACTGATGTATATAAAAAAGTTACATAGAGACATCTATATCGAAATATGTATATATTTTATGTATAATTCTATAGATATACAAATAATGTGGATGAATTATGATACCATAAAAAATAAGCAGAATTTAGCTTAAATTTGAGTCATGCATGGGAAATAGTTCTAGACATAGAAACATGCAAGAAATTAAGCCACAATTTAGCAGAGGTAAGAAGATAATTGTGCTGCCTCCAGCTAATAGAACAGCCATTGAGTTGCAGCTAATAATATCTGATCTAGACAGTTTCAAATGTTTAGGTTAATTGGCACCTAAATATTGTTAGAAAACAACAGATCCAAATTTATGAGGAGCCACATCCTCATTCCCTGCCCCCACTACTAGGAAGCAAATATAGGGCCCGCAGATTAGAAAGGCAATTAATTTCTAGATAAATGTGTGGATACAAATCATATGCATACTTAATTTTGGCTGTGTTCATCTGGGTCTGCAATTTCTAGTGTTTGCCTTTGGCTTTTCCAGGCTACCACATGTACCATTTTTCTTGATTGATTCTGTCTGTAAAAGATTTCATCTTGGATATCCATCTGAGACAAAATGCTCTCCAGCAGCCTGCCGTGCCTGTATCTCCCCGTCTTCCTTCAGACCTTCAGCAAAAGCAGTTTTACATCATAAAAAAGTTCTCTGAAATTATTCTCAGACAAGCTGGCATTTTGGTAGGCCTGCTTTCATCCAAGAGAGATTATGTGACTGCTCACTTACAAGCAAGCTTTAGCTCCACTGTCCGTATAATTTGTCTACGTATACTGTGTGCCACATCTTCAGCAAGCTTCCACAGCTGTTTCAAATGCCATCAGTGGAAGATTATGGCAATGAAGTAGGCTTCAGTTCAGTAATCCAAACAGATTCAGTAGTGAGTGCTGTTCTGATGAAGTCTCCATTACAAACACAGAAGCCCCAGGCAACCATTAACTTTGGCAGATTTTTGGAAATCTGGTTTATGTGACTGGCTGCTGGAAGCAGAAACATATTTCACACGTTATGCAATATATAACCAGCATCACCACAGCTAAAAGTTTAGAACTGCTCCACATTAAGAAGATACAGGCACATGATCAGCTGAGGATACAAGCCACGCTCAGGCAAGCCGAAGGTATGATTTGATGTGGTTTCCCCTGCAGGCAAATTCTTGGGTATGTAACACTTCTGCTCTGGGTCACTTTAGGCAACTTCTGCCATGGACAAAGAGATTCTGGAAGTCAGGTACACACCATGTAAAAGTACAAGCCAGTTCTTTATTGTTCAATACACAAAAACAATTGATAGGATTAATGAACTACTGATCTAACAGTTGAGAATTTCACTGCTCCAGAGATGACATCCAACCAACATTTACCAGCCAGGAAAGTCATGCGAGGAGGCTTTGCTCCATTTGTGCTTGGGGCAGGCTGATCCTCAGTGCTGCAGTTACCATTCTCGGTCTCCTTGTTTTCTCCTCAGCATCTTTCGATGTTCGTTCTTCCTTTTGAATCCCTGAGCTGCCAACTACACCCTTCTCACCAGCCTTATCTCTGCAGTTTCTATTCTATGTTGGCCTTTACAGCTCTATCGGTTTAGCAGGTTTCTCAGAAGTTTAAGTCAGGGTTACACAAGAATGCTGTGTGTAAGCTGGGACTTGGATCTCAGAAGGCTGAACTGCTGTGAGGAGGGTTACAGGTATGACAGGCTATTCTGGAAAAAAAACTATTGACATTATCTTATGAAGAGCCGTCTATTTTAGTGTCAGCTCGTGTTGCTGAGAGGGAGCAGAGAGCAACAACACACCCTTAATAAAATAAAAGGACCTCTTGCACCTCGTTCAACTCCAACAGTGTTTGCAGTGATTGCAGCAGACAATTCATTGTTTAGGAGCACTGATCACACAAAAGCAGACAGAAGTAGTTAACAGACCTCTTCATTTGTACTAAGAAGTTAAGCAACAATAAGCCTACTTATGCCTGCAGATGGTTCAGTGCCTATAATGTTTGGCTTGGGTTTTAATGCAGAAATATCAAAAGCTGTTAGAGGCAATGCTGAATGACCTCCTGCCTACAGTCAGTGATTTTCTTTTAATACTGAACACATACTACAGAGTGACTGATCATATTTTGAGTCTCATTAGGCAGTCACAAATGGAAGGAAAGGAGGCACTAGCTAAATATCTCTGCCCTGACAAGCAATTGCAGGATAAATGCCTGTCAGCCCTCATGGGTAAGAATCTGCTCACTCTGGAAATGCACCAGCATAGGAAAGGTTGCTGTGTATAACCAGCCTATACAACATATATCAGATGTGACATGGCAGGAAAAACACAGGAAGAAACAAAGAGGCATAATGGATATTACAGCCATATGTGGGGCACTCTGTCTCTCTTGTGAGATGAAGAAATTTCCATATCTTACTGTGTAATCCCATCTAACTGCATAAACTCACTGCTTTATTAAGTTGAATGGCTAAATTAGTGTTTTCCAACTTTTCTCAGTCAACATGCCCTTAAAATCTTCCAGTATTCTAATACTGTAAATGCAAACCAACTTACAATTAGCATGTTTTTCCCAGCTATTCTTTTTGATCCCCAAAAAGAAATACATTAACCACAGGACAACAGGTCAGAAGCCACTGAACTGAATCATTTGGCATTGGCACAGGTCTGTGCTTGGACCATTCCCATTCACACATACACAGGGCTACTAAAATAAGCTCGCAGTAGAAGCAGTTAAGCCTTTTCAAACCTTCCAACTGCTGTGAAGAGAAGGAAAAGTGACAAATACAGCAGACATAAGCCACCTCACTATAATGCTTTTTCAATTGTCCCAGCATCTTTCCACTCCTTACAGTAAATTTTCTCTTGACAAACACACTGTATTAAGCACTAGTATCTATAGATTTCATCATGAATGTTGCTTCTCCTAGAAAACTAACTATGGTGTTTCTATAAAACTGTTACAAAAGCTGTAAGTTTGTGGAAATTGCAATTACTAAACAAAAATTCCTGGTAACTTAAAAGCTTGCTGGAGTAACTTTGAAGGAGTCTGTATGTCAGATTCCACCTGTCTAAACTTATGTCCCCTACTGCTTTGAAATGACTGGAAGCATCACTACTGATAACAAGGCATGGAGCATTATCTGTTTATACCAATGGTTTTGACTCCTAAAATGAATTTTGAGCTGTAGACCTTTCAACAGTGAACATACTACTGGAAGTTTCTACTTGCTACACTTAACCATTCATAATCTGGCCACAAAGTGCCTTATGTGACCTGGGAATAAGGAAGAAACTGCATGACTGCATGAAATCCCATGCTATCTTTTATGATCTAATCTTACAAAGCATATTTCCCTTGGTTCATTACTTTATTGATGATATTTGCCAACTGAAAAGTTACAGTAGTACTTGCCTCCACTAATTGTCAGAACAAGGAAGGCCATTATAGGGTTTTAATTTTGATAACACTTTTGAAACATTTCTGATTTGAGAAACCTAACTTTTCTCATCCACCTGGGCATTTTCTTTTTTTCTCCCTGATTCCACTCTCAAAAGAAAAGCAAAATTAATCTGTCAAATCTTTCTTTCTCTAATTTTGAGACTTTTAAAGATGGCAACGGCTTTCCTGGGTATTTCAACTTAGTCTTACAACCATAAAAATTGGCAGAACTCTGCAAGCCAGAAAAATGAGATGGTGAGAGATTTGTCAAAGACTTGGCGGTTGACAATTAATGTAAGAAGACATATATGTGCCTATTTCTGCTGTAAGTGAAAGAAGACATCTTCAGAGTCATGCTGTTCCTCACTTTACAGTCACACCAGGTTTATGGCTTTGTTGCTTTGTCCCCTGGGAGCAGAGGGATGATGTCTCCACTCTCAGTTCAGCAATATCAGACCTGAAGATGTTGGTGACACCTGACAATGCAGTTTTAGACTCCTGTAACCTCAAGGGCATTATAGTCTAATTGCTACCACACTTTTCAGAACAGGGGAATCTTAGTCTGTTCCAGACCTCTCAAAGGTAATGTAACATTCATTGCTGTATTTCAATTTTCTTACAGGTATCTGTCCCCCAAGCTGGACGGTAGAGTAAAATCTGAGGTCAACACAGAACAAACTGCATTGTGATATGTCACTCATAAATTATTGCTGCTCTCCTCAGATAAGCCAGATGGTCTCAATATACCATTGTTAGGCAGCTTGCCTTGATTGAGACAGGTTTTTCAGAACAAGAGGCAAAGCTAAATACTATTGACTGGAATACGTAGCAAACTTAATTGCAAACCCATGCCTGTACCCCTAGTCTTCTGGTCCAATAAACAAACAATTTCTCCCAGCCAGGCTTCTTTTACACCACATTTGTTTGAATTTCAAGCACCTGGTCTCCAGAGATCACAGATTTCTCAAAAAAAAAAAAAAAAAAAATCCCAGCAAATGCAAAACAAAAGCAACAAAATAAACTACCTTGTTTCAGGGAAGACTCCTTAGGCCCTCTAATTTATTCCAGTGTTGAACAAACTGAGCACCTCTGCAGCAGGCTTTGCCAGTTCTCCAAAATAACCGTGCTGGAAATTAGAGTCCATCTTTCTTATTCTCTTCATAGAGGGAAGCTGTTCCTCCAGAGGGTCAAAGTATAGGTTCATCCAAAGTTCCTCAGTGAGTCTGGTCGGGATTCTAAACAAACAAAAAGAGGCTTGTGTTGGTTTCCCCACTCCTGAACTACCCTTCCCAAGATACTTCCTTCCTCTCCCAGCAGCTGTGAACCCAGATGGGCCACAATTTGAAAATAAATGCAGCAGGCTGTTGCTCGCTCCAGGGGCTAATCTACCTGCAAAAAAAGGAGTAAATACTTAAAACAAGGGAAGGGAACTTAGGATAATTTTTTTTTTAAGAGGGTGTGGGGAGTGCTGGAAATAAGGTGCTGAAGTACACGATTACTTTACAGTAAAAAATAATTTTTATTTTAGATATTAAGGATGTTAAACGGGGTTTTTTGCAGCATCAGTTAAATTGCAAAATTTTCTGTTGAATGTCAAAGGAAATTTTTTATTTAGGAAGAAGAAAAAAGGTACATCTAGAAGTTTGAACTTGCAGGTGAGTAACTAACTACAGGATGCAGTGGTCTGTAACACCTGTACCACATTTCGCAGCTGCCAGGCTTGCATTCCAGGCTGTAATTCTTTGATCCCATAACTGTGGCACCAAGTACAGGAAATCAGTGGAAGGAACTGTGCTTACTCTCCACTTCAGCTGCCTAATGATAAGCTTACAGAGAGGATCTGGGAAACACCAGCTCTCTCATAGTGGCATGACATGAGGAAAGCTCAAAAGAGTCATTGTTTCCCTGGGATATAAGAATGTCTTGTGAATAGCTTTAGCACTGAGCAAGGTGATAAAGAAAACAAATAATTTGTGCTAATTTTCAGAAACAACCAATTATGTACTTAGCCCAAGAGCCTGCATTATTTGTCAACCTGCTATAATTGTTCTGATAACATAACACATGTTCTGGATGTTTTATGAAGAATTTTATCTCATAAGGTACCAAAGACCACTGGGATATGTGCTGCAGTCCAGCCAGGGCAGATTTAGAGTAGCAAAAAAAGAGAGTAACACAATCTGACAATTGCTGATAAACAATGTGAAAGTACATGCAGAGCACAGTGTCTCAATCAGTGATTCAAATCGCTGCTTTGGCTGGAAATTATGTAAATAGAGATGTCCATTTTGGTCAATTTGGCCAGAACAATGATCTTTTAAAAAAAACCCCACTTGGGCAGTCTTTAAGAAAGAAAAAGAGTTTGATTTTCTTTCTCTTTGAACAAGTTCTCTTGGGCATGTTATCATTTCTTTAAGCTATTTACATCCCTGACTAGCTAAAACTCTAAAAAACATTAAAAATATTAGTGTTGTCTTTTACAACTAGCCAGAATTCACCTTGATACTTAGTAATCGTGCATTGTCAATGCAGATTTTTTCTTATCATTCCCCATATGAAAGTTGACAGTAAAAAAATTGCGTCTTTTTATACAAGAGATTACAACTTTGAAGTGTAATAAAAGTGAAAATGAAGTGGATTTGGAAGCATTCACTAAACCAAAGATCACATTATTTTTTTCAACACTAGATGAATGCAACAGCAAATTCTAATCTCTCAAGTCACAGCCATCATTTTTAGCATGGCTCTGTGATTTTTTTTTTTCATAATATTAAGTTGGAATTTTTTTAGCAGTATTAGACAGCAAATATTTTTGTCATAATGCAGATTTGCTTATTCTGCCTCCTAGATCAAACATAAACTACATGATGCAGGTGTGCTGATATGGTTTATTCATATTCTATAGGAAAAATAGTTAAAAAAATAAAACTCTCACATGCTAAAAAAAAATCTTCAAAAACAAAATAATTTTAGAACTTAGAAACGTAGAGCTAAAGTAAACAGGGTAGCCGTAGCACAAATGAATCTCACACAAGGGTCCATTCTAAATGATAAAAATATTCCTTCTCAAAAAATTAACTGATGAAAGAATAAAACCATTTATGATGAGAAAAACATATTAACAATTCTGAAGATGAAAAAAAGATAATATTAATGCAAGGACACTCAGTCCTCAAATGCTGTGATCACTCCATGTGAATATTTAGTGTTGCAATATCTCTAGCTAGTATGACTTCTAAAAACAACTTTATTTAATAGCTCTTTTTAGCTAATTACAGCTAATTTAAAACAGAATTTTATCATTACTTTTTCTCACTGTTACATCTTAAAAAATCTTTTCTATGTTCCTGTTTTACACATGCCTAGCTATAGCTTATAAACTTCAGAAGTTTAACTATTCTAGTAAATTATAGTACTTCCAGTAAACTTTAAAATAAAAGAAAATGTGGAGAATTTGAGCAATCTTAGCTTTCTACCAAATGTAAAGCACTATCTTAAATCAGAATTAATCTATGACTAGAGTATCCCCTGCACTTTTACAGAGGAACATATTAAACTATTGTGGGTGAAACAGTAGGTTAAATAGATTGTTTCACTTGACACAGTTCTGAATGGGAACTACTCAAATCTAAAAACATTTGATTCACAAAACCAAATACATAAGCAGGCCTAGCTATATAAATATTAACTTAATATTTAAAGGTAAGCACAGATCATAAAAAATGACAACGTATTGACAATCAAAACTAATGTGTTTATTAGAGGTTAACAAGTATAATAACGTGAGAATAATAAAAATTCACATGAAAAAGTAGCTAAGATTCTTCAGCCTTATACAAAACTATATGGAAAGAAAAAAAATGCAAGGCATTCTCTCTTTAGGATGAAGAAAGGACTAAAGACAGTCTAGGTGTGCCCTCAAATGAATCTCCTCCTTTAATTTTCAATATGAATGAGGATTCTGAACATTAGGGCAAATGTAGCTAATATAAGGGGCAGGAGAAAATGGAAATGGAAGTTGTAACACCCGCAGTGAAACCAAAGTCCAACAGTTGATACATTTAAAGAAGCGTAGATGCAGAAGCGATGGCAGGCAATCTTCACTCCAGAATTCTGAAATAACCAATATGGCAAAGTTCAAGTCAGGTAGAAGAGATTTGTAATAAATCTATCAAATCAGGAATGGTATATATGTAGAACAGCAAATGCAATTCTTATCCCTAAGAATACGGAAAGGAAGAAAAACACAATATTGGCAAACCTGAGCTTTAGAAATAAGCAAAGCTGCTGAAAGCAATCTGGAAGAGGAAAAAAAAAGGCTTGGAAACATGGGTAAATAGAAAATGGGAAAAAAATTGTTTGGGTTTTTGGCTTGATTTGGGTGATTTTCAGAAAGGTAGATTGTTCTAGGATGATTAATATTTCATTACTTGCCTTTGATTAGGTTACTAATTTTCTAGACAAATGAAATAGAGTCATCTATCAGGATTTCAATTAAAATGTGACTGGATGTCATGTGGGAAAAAAATTGGATAGTCTGGAGAAGGTGATGAGGAAAAAGTTGTGAAGAGGGTAAGGTGTGGTTTACCAGGTTGTATTCAAGGATTGGAAGGAGATAACTAATGGATTCATCAGAGATTGATCTTGGGACCACTGCTATTCTATAAAGTAACTAGCAATTCCAGCATAAAATTTAGGACCTTGCTATTGAAATATGTTGCTGACACAGAACTGGTAGGCAGTCAGTTGTGTGAAGAAGCTAGGTAACATATTGGAACACCTGGAACAGTAGAAAGAGAGAAAATACAATTATGATGTATTCTTGAAAAGGGAAATACAATAACACCATGTATGAGAGAACATATTTCCAATAGAGACAGATTAGGCATCAACAATGTTCCGCAAGTACTAACACCTAAATTTGGATGCTCACCCACATTCAAAAAAATTTAATCCCAATGGGAATAGACAAAAGAAAAGTTTTACTAGACTAATACAGGAAATGGAGTGCTGTTGCCTAAAAGACAGACTGGCTCACATAATTAATAAAATTTGAGAGGGAATCTGTACCTTATGGGTTTTTTTCAGTTACATATTGTCAGAAGGAGGAAGAAGAGCTCATTAAGATAAAGCAGTGACTGTAAAAGGACAAGTGTATTAAAAAACAGATATCAAATACAGTAAATCTAGAAACTAGAAGTTAGAATGTTTTCAAATGTCAGATAAATGAATTTTTGGAACAGCAGCATGGGACTCCTCTGACTCCTAACTAGCTAATTAGAAGACAAAATTTGAAAAGTTTCCAAAAAAAAGCTACACATACTTCACTGTCTGCGGTCAAGGGAGATGGACTGAGTGATACAGGCAGCTTTCTAGTCCAGTGTTCTTAATATCCGGAAATAGTTAGGAGTGTTAGGACTAAGAGGAGCAAAGGCTGATGTCAGTGTTTTAAATTAACCCAGAGAAATGAGATTTAAGAATTGAGTTGAGGTTGAATGACAGATGGGTTTCATGCTAACTAGAGGTTTTACTTGTTTGTGCTTATAAATTACTTGATAAAGGAATAAAAAATACTATTGACTTTGTGCACAAGCATTGGAGATCATGTGTTAATCAGATATTTTTCACTGTCCTGCAGCAGCCAAGATGGTTTAGTAGGACCCACAGCTAGCTCATCAATCCATTTCTAGAGAGATTAGGATTACTTCCTGCAATATACAACCGTTATTTCCTGAGGTGAACCATTTGTTCTTGTGCCTTAAAAATAGACCAGAAAATTTTCACTTCCCCATTTAAATGATGTTGGAAAATCAAGCTAACATGCCAAAACAAGGGAATGCAAAGCTTAGGCCTTACATTCTGTTCTTAACCAACATTACCGTGACTTTTCGGGGAAGTAAGACAAATAACGATAATACTTATCCCTTACTGTGCACGGTGCTTTTCATCTTCAAAGCGCTTTACAAATATTTACTGCTAGTTAGTCTGGAAAAAGTATGATTTAAGGCCAGCTTCTGATAGCTTGTGTGACAAACTTAATGTCATTTAAATCGAGTCTGTTTGTATTTAATAGGATAGAAGCACAGTACTTTAGTTTAAACTCTATTGTTCCATTAAAAGCCAATTACAGAAATTCAGCTTTCCTTGAATTTATAGAGCACAGCTTCTCATTAAAAAAAAAATCTATCCAAATACTTCATCCGAATTTAGTCTTCATAATTCTAACTAATTGCATAACAGTCTTTTCACCCAGCTGCATAATGCAATTCGTCATGAGGAAATAAAATCTGTGCTGTACTTGCAGGCAGTACCGCCTGCGAGCAGTAGATAGCGCTCAAGACGTTTCCATTTTCTATCAGGACCCGCCGTGGGAGCCCGGCACAGGGCAAACTCCTCCCGACCCGGCTCATCCCCGCACAGGGTGCTCAGCGCAAGAGCCTGGGTCAGCTCAGCACAGCGCTTCCTTATGGCTAAGTCAATGACTGATTCGTTGACTTGTGCAAAAACATAATTTCAGTACCATAGAAAAAAAATTTTTTTTTTCCGATACTAAACAAAAGCATAGCAGTTTCTAGTTATTTTCCATCCAGGATGTGAAGACAACTTTTGAATTTAAATTCTAATAGGCAAATCCGAACATATTTTATGCTGATCTTTCAGTGTTAAAAATAAAATCAAATGGTAGCACAACAGGTTCAAGATCACTCAGATAAACACTTTAAAGTAGGTACATGAATTACTTTATAATATATTGACTCACTGACCATCATTGTTTTAGTTTTTTCTCTGAATCTTTGAATCTACTGCAAATGAACTCATTTTAGAGTTGTTCAGTTTATATGTAATTCCCTTTTCTGTGGATCAAGCACCTTTTCTGAACCCGAATGAGAGAACGCAATTTGTGGTTGGATCGCATCCACATGATATGTTTTATGAGACACCTAGCAGCAGAGCCAGGAAAGGAACCAGTGGGATACAACAGCTAAATAACCACAACTGTTATCCGGTGAAATCGTGGCTGCTCTCAAGTGCAACGAAAGTTGTTTCCACTAGCAAAGATTTTAGCCATTGAAAATACACAGGTAGTCAAAATATAACCTTGAACACAGACCTAGTAAGAAGATGAGACAAGGCAATTGAGAATTAAGAAGAAACTGATCTGCAAACCCCACGCAGGGTTTGGAAACTGACACCACTACCTCCAGTTCAGCCCCGTGGCAGGGAGCTTGCGTATCCCATCTCACGAGAATTACCGATGAGCAAATGCCAGCGCTGCCGGACTTGACACAGGTGTACCTGTTACAGGTAAAGGTTCTGCCACATCAGTCTCAGGCTGTGTGGGAGGCACGAGTGCCAGACGTCCTGGGCTTTCCATCTGACCCTGGCCTCCTTCACTTAAAACTTTTTTTACTTCCCTTTTCAAGGTTGACATGTTAGAAGGTGTAGCTTGAAAGCACAGGAACAAAAGTTGCAGGCTGCCGACCTCAAAAAGAGGTCCAGAGCATATTCATTAATTTCCATTATTAAATGGATATAACCTCAGAGCAACTTCTTTGTAGACAGATTCTCTGTCCTGCGGGCTCCCAGCACACTCAGGCGCCATTAGCCAGGCCTGGCTCACCCCAGGGTGTCAGCAGCACCGCTCCTCTGCACAGCTCAAGCCCCACACAAGAAGCCCCCTTGAACTTGACCCTGTCCCCTCGAGGGGACACCCCTCCATCTGCCAGACACACCCGGTGTCCCCCGGGACAGGCTGACGGGACAGGTGGCTACCAGGGCAGGCTGCAGGCCCAGCCATCCCGCCATGTCTCCTCACAGCTAAGGAGAAGAAACAAAGGGCCACGGTTGCCCACCCGTGTGCAAGGGCCAGGGGAACAGATCCACTCGAAACAAACGGAGCTGTGACAGTGCCTTTCCTATAAAAACATGACCGGGGAGGTGAACATTAAGTCAAACCCTTCACCTGTCTCTCCTTTTACGCCAGAGCGGGAGGCCGAGGGCGGGCAGCGGGGGCTCCCTGAGGGACAGCAGCAGTGCTGGGGTCGCTTCCCTCGCCCCAAAGGCACTCTCTAGCTCCAAAGGCCACCCTTCCCCTCCAGGCAGAGCGGTGGGGGGTGGCTGCAGGCGGAGGAGGGACCGCCGTGTCTTTAAACTTGCCGGGAAGGGCCGCCCCGCGGGGCAGGGGGGTCTCCTCAGCACCCGGCGGGGACGCGCCGCCTCTCTCAGCATTTCTCCTCAACTTCAGCCCGGTCGGGTGGCTCCTTCCCCCTTGCAGCACCATGGCCGGTAGCGGGGAGGCAGGCTCCGGCCACCGAGAGAGGTGGTGAGAGGACCCCGCTCTGCCCCGCGGGGGACCGCCCGGCCCGGCAGCGCCGCCACAGCCACCTCCCGCCCTCATCTTCCCGCCTCCCGCCCGCCATGGCCGCCCGCGGAGCCGAGCGGCGCGGCGGTACCGGGCTGTCGCCGCTGTCTGCCAGCGCCCCGTGAGGGGGGACAAGCGGGGTGGTGTGTCCCTGCGCTCAGTCCTGCCCGCCTTCCCCAGCCCCCCCCCTCTCTTTCCCCAACCTCCTCCTCTCCGGAGCGGAGATGTACGAGACCCGTGAGAGGGGAGTCTCCTCCTAGACCGGCAGCCAGGATGGTGCACCTGCAGCCCCTGCCCCTCGTCGTGGTCCAGGGCGTCCTCCAGCTCGTAAGTCTCCTTCCCCGCGCCCCCCCGGCCCCTCTGCCGCAAGACTTTGGGGGGAACCGGCGCCTTTCCCGCTGGGGCGAGCGGCCGGTCTCCTCAGGAGGCAAAGGCAGGGCTGGCTCCGGGCAGCCCCCACAGCCCCGCACCTTTCTTTCTTTATTTTTGAAGTGGGTTTGTGCTTTTATGCGTTTTTGCTGCTTGGTGAGCTTGTTGGGGATGGCGGGGCACCGGGCACAGAGCAGCCCCGAGAGCCCCTTGGAGCGGGTACCGCGGGGGGTGTGGGGGTGCCCGGCTCCACCCGAACGGTCCATTCCCGGAAAGTTTGCTGCTCTCCTCAAGTGCCGCTTTTCCCCCGGGCAGGGTTTTTCACCTGGGTTTTGAGAGCTCCTGCATTAGTTTCGGGTTGGTGCAGCGCAGGGGAAGGTTTCTGTCAATTTTCACGCCTGTTACGGGCTACATCGTCCTTCGCAGGCCGTGGGGTGATTTGGGGACCGGCGTGGTGAGGGAGTGAAAGGCAGAGTTCAGAACTCAACGCTGTGTTCGTGAGGAGTGTAACTTCTCCCCCAGCCAGCGAATCGTCCTGTTCGTGGGGCATCGGTGGTGGAAAACAAACGGTCTGGATGGTCGTTGGTGTGGCAAGAGAGGTTAAAAAGATAAAAATTGTATTTGGAAAAGAGTTTGGGCAATCTTCACTTTAACAAGTGTTATTACAGCGTTGGAATTATATATATATATATATATATTTTTTTTTAGGGAGGGTGTGAACTACTCCTGTAATTATCTCTGATTTATGCTGCAAAAGTTGTGCCTCTGTCCCCCAGCTGCCTGGTATCTGAAAGTTTGTCACTGCGGTCAATAGGGAGTGTGTAATAAACCCTGAAGGGATTAAACACCCTCCTTAAGAACTGGAGTCTAATATTACAGCGTGAGTTGATTGATTAGTTTTTTTTGAGGAAGCTTATGTCAAATTCTAATCCGGTTTTGGATTGTGCTTGTCGTGTAATGTTTTTTGCTCCAGCACTTTATCATAGCAGTGAAGTAGCGAGCTGCAGTCCTGCGATAAGGCACACATTTCTTTCACACTCCTATCCTTTTGGACAAGAAAAGGCTGTTTACATTCTTCACATTCTTGCAGTTTCCAGCTAAACAACGCGCCAGGGTGAGAGATGGGAAAGGAAAGCAGTAAATGGATTACAAAGTTGCTGAGCAGAAGGGAAGTAAATAAAAACACTCCTTCCTCACACCTACAGCCTCTCTCACTCACTCCCTCGCCCTCCTTTTTATTTGCTTTAAGCAGGTATCAAAGGATGTGATTGAAACTTGTGTCAACGGGGATCGGGTTTGTTGCACAAGGTTTTATGGACGATGCTGGAAAGTTGCTTGCTGTGGTCTTACTCAAGTGAAGGCTGACTAAAGAAGCACAGTTTGTCTTGAATCAAACAAAAATCATGTGCAGTCAATGCAGGTTTTCAGGAGTATTCATTTTTTTCTGCATTCTCTATATGTGGTTTTATATAAAAATTCTGGAGTTGATTAGTTTTATAACATACATAAATTAGTTTAATAAATTAAAGCAAAATGAGAATGCATGCGATTTTTGAGTCATTTTAGGTATACTTTTTAATGCCAATCAATTACTAAAAAGTAACCATTACCAGAACTTCCAGTTAACATCTGGTTAAAGTTACAGCTTACTATTAATTGAGTTTGGAAATATTTGATGCCGGGGGTCACACGTTGAATACAAGTACAGTTCTTTGTTCTCTGGACAGTGTTTGGAGTGACTGGTGGCTTCCTGGAATCTAATTAGCAGTTTAAGCAGGCAGGCATTGGTGGTACTAATTCTTGACTTTTTTTTTTTTTAACCAAAGATCAACATGATTAATATTAATACAATGCTAAAGGCTTGTAATTTCAGCCAAGAAAGAAAAAAATGTGGGTTTCAGTGTTGCAATACAGCAACATTCTAGTAAACCATCAAACCCTTCCTGATGGTGCAATCTTATTTTTTTAAGAAATGAGAGACATTAGAAGGCAAAATATTTTGGCGTTTCACTTTAGTGAAGGTAGAAGTACTTTTGTAAAAGTAGATTTAAATTGAAATGCTTGTTTGGCTTTCAAATATCAAAGTATGGTTGTCTACTTCTTAAAGATGAACAAACATAGGATGAAAACCATGTTAAACTTGGTAACTTTGAGGAAATGCTAAAGATTATGGCAGATAAGCTCACTGAACTGCTGAAAGCAGTGTTAGGTGATTGTTTATATTCTGTATCTAATATCGTTCAATCAGAAGTTCATGTTTACTTCCTTAACAGAGTATGGATGTGTTTTTGTAGCATATTCTTGGATTATTATTTTGATTAATAGGTGGTGTACCAGTATGCATGCAGTATGAGCACATGTATTTCTTAAACTACTTTGCACATTCAGATATATTAAACAGTAAGGAAGCCTGCTGTTGAGTCATGTTAAGGTGCTAACTTGCTTCTGTATAAATATGTTCATTTTAAAAGTCAGGTTTGCCTTCTGTTGTCAGTAGAGATCTGTGGTTTTGGCTGGGGTAGAGTTAATTCTCTTCATAGTAGCTACTGTGGGGCTATGTTTTGGATCTCTGCTGTGCAAAACAACAATTTGCAATGCACAGTCAGTACACGTCTGGGCTGCTATTGATAAGACCAAAAATTGTTGTATTATATTATCATTAGCAGGTACTCTTGCTTTACTATTAATTTTCAGTAGGCTTTCTCAATTGCCACATCATTGCTGAATGCCCTATTAGTTATCTCTTTACAAATAGTGGAATTCTATATGTTGGAGATTTAAAAGACTGAAGTATTAGAATTATATGGTTTATAGTATGCCTGCTAGTGTTCTCTTAAATTAGTTTTAAGGGCCTGAAAGGGAGAGGGGCTTCTGCTACTTCCATGGGAATGTCATTTGTCATTTTAAAGATGTCTTCTTTAAAAAAAATTAAAAATGTTGTCAGTGCCCAGTATTTTCTTTTAATGTTTTTAATTTGCACCTTTAAAATGTTGTCTTTCATAACCTCATTTAAAATAGCTTATATGGGGTCTTCAAAATGTATGGGTTTTGAATCAAGAAGCAGAGTTTGTTTTAGCTATAGATAGCCAGTATAGCCACTACTTTCCCTTTGTTTTGGCAAGGTATAGTCACAGACAAACACTCCCAGACAGGACCTGTGGTTCTGTAGGGTAATCAGACACCTTAACTATTTGTTTATTCCTACATCTTTGCAGGCTGAAATTAAGAAAGGATTCCAGCAGCATTTTCTAGTGCCTATAGTTAAAGTTGCATCAGCATTCCTATCAAGAAACTCTCGTCTAATGTTAGTGTTGGGCAGAGTTGTCAGCATGTTATAAATCTAGAAATCAGTTGTATTCCAAACCCTTAAAAGCAGTTAATTTTTTCTTAGTGGTGTTTGTACAGTGAGAAATAATTAGAAAAAAGAGAAATTACATTATTTTATGATTTTTTTTTCTCCACCAAGATTGAAGTATAGCATTTGATATGAGTGAAATTCAATGACAGATTATGCTTGCCTTGGGTTTTTCAAGGGCAGAAATTTTTACCTATAACAAAAATGAATTTGTGAGACAATTAAGCCAAAATTTTTTTACAGAGTTTTTTTTTTTAAACAGAATTTAGTAACTTGAACTGAAAAGAACATTTATAACTTGCTACAGTACAAGACATTTTCTTCATACACAGAAATAGCTTGAAAACCGAGATAAAGCTGCATTTCCATTTAAAATATGTACACCATGTGAGGCATAGAAACACAGGTATGTTCCTCCTGGCTACTTTAATTTTGTCTTGATAGCCTTGCAGACGTGGTCTGTGTAACATGCCCTTGCAGTAAGAATCAGAAACAGGCATCGTGCAAAACTCTCAACTCAGTTTCGGAAAGGTAAATGCTTCCCTCCAGTCATCTTGAAGCACACAGATCAAATTCCATCCCCCTTAATTTCAGGGAGATCTTTGTCATGAAATAGACTGGACCCAGCATTTCATTTGGTTTATTTTTGTGTTTTTCTCGATGTTGTAGGCATTGTAAGCCTACATCTCATTCTTGTGTAGTAAAGTAATATAAGTAACCCAAGGAACGCCGTTTGAAGTTGAAGACAGCTCAACAAATGCTGGTTTCAGCAGTTTTGGAATTTATTATCCGGGGTGAGGAGTTATGTCTTGAGGTGGATGGGGGTAGGTTTAGTTTGCACAGGAGGTTAACATGCAATGCTAAACTCTTGTCCTTGCATCACATCTTTTGACCTAGTTCTGTGGAATTGGTGACTGATATTTTTCAGTTTAGTTGCAGGTTGACGGGGGCATGGAAAGGTTATAGATCCCATTTAAAAACTGAACATCAAATCTGTTTGACTGATGTCCAGCAGATTGCAAGATACCCTAGGCTTCCCCAGCATAGAGCATGTAAAATCCAAGTCTCGGTCTTTCCATCTGTAACATGGAAAGTAATTTTCTGCCATTGTAAAGCTACATGTCAAAGATGTGCTGTAAGTACTCGTTACCAGTAGCACAGTGTAACTGACAGGGAAACGAAACAGATCGGTGGAGCCCAAACACTGAATTGGGATGCACTGATCTGTCCCACCTTGTTTTGCTTCCTGAGCTTTGGTTTCTGCAAGAAGGGATCTCAAGCATGGGAGCTGAGAGCCTGCAACAGCAGAAACCACTCACTGGTCTGGACTTCTAGGGCATCGAGACCCAGAGAGGTGCAACTCTGCCCTAGGCGCACCAAATTCCTCCCATAATGTTGAAAATCCTACTCTTAATCAACACTTCACAAACAAAAATGTATGAGGAGAAGCAAGAGCTGCTTGCTCAGTATGGCACAGCATGGGAAGTGAGCACAGGGCAGTAACTGTCGCTGAATGTGCCTGACATGTTAACCTGTATTTGGCCCAAGTACTGAATAAGATAAGGTTATTTTGGGGCACTTCTGGTAAATAGTTGCAATAAGGAAAGATCAGCGCTAGCGCATGCTGACTGGTTTTAAGATAAAAACTATAATTCCATAGGTACAGGTTGCATCCTTGTTGGAAACAGAGCTGTTCTGATGCTCAGGGAAAACTCTGCTTTGAGTCTTTCACACATACTTGTCAATGTATCAAAATCAAAAGCAGCAAGGGAAAATGAAGAATTTTTTGCCTTTATCACAAAGTTGCTGTGGTAAGTGACTATTTAAAAGCATGTGTACTTCACAGGGTAGTGCATTTGCTCTGATAATCTGTCTTCTAGTCCTGATTTTTGCCCCCTTCTTTCACTTACCACTTCACTATACCCACTAGAAAGCAAAAATACTGGCTTTGAACTTTTCACTAGATCAGATCTTGCAGAACTGGAAGAGAGCAAAGTGAAAGTTCCCATCCCCATGACTCTTACAAATTCCTCCTGAACTTGACATTCAAACATCCTACTTTGGGGCAGCTTTGGCCTTTCACTTCAGATCTTAAATACGCTTGTGTATATTTCCCCGGCCCCGTTCATTGTTCCCATTCCATTTGCATTCTCTCAATTTCCCACCATGTTTGTAGCTGTAGTTTGTGTGGTTTGTTTAGAGACTTAAGGAAAATAATGGGCAGACCTTCTAGGTAAGCATCACTACTGCTAAGTCCATGAGAGTGATGTGCCACCCTTTTAGTGTCCCCTTCTTCCAGTTTAGCACTTTTCACACTTGCAGGTTTTCTCTGATGCTTTATCTCTCTATATTTAATGCATTTATCTGTTGTTTCCACGTGGCTTCTACTTCAGGAACAATTACTGTACCGTTGTAGCACTGCAAGGGTCCTAGGGTTGGTGCAGAGTCACGAAACAAGGTCATGCCCACACGTGGAGTTGTGCACTTGGGATACACCCTGTGTTAAATGAACCCATGGAGGAGCCTCAGCATAAGGCTGAAGCCTTGCGACAGGACTCCTCACAGCATGGAGCACAGGCTGGAGCCCTAACGTTCCCCCTGCTCCCAGTTTCCACGTACCAGGCACTTGGGATGCTGGAAAAGCTGTGGGTCCTGTGCAGAAATATGGCAGTTATCAGCACTCTGCCAGGTGAGCAAGAGATGGGACTGGGGATGGATGAGTTTCTGGCTGAATCTCACACAAAACCTATGAGATCAGCAGGTCAGAACTTGGAAAACAGTGTTAATCCCTTTCCTGGAGGGAATCTAGTTGTGGGCTGGTGTTCTGTGTCAGCTATAAGGTCAGTATGAGGCCATTATGAGGTTCAAGGAAACAAATGAAGAGTGGAAACGAAATAAAGGGTTATGAAGATGAGTCCACAGTTTTGCCCTTGCAGCAGAGATTTCGGTGCTGGTATGATGCTCTGCTCTCCCTGGAATGGCAATGCTTACTGTAAGTACCGAATTTAAATGACTTGGCTGTAATTTAAGGTAGAAATAAAGAGCTTTAAGAGCTGTAGTTCTTGAGATAGGTTTTCTCTTTGTTCCAAACGATTGGTAGTAATAGAAGCTATTATTAGCAGGAAAGTGAAAATGAAAGAATAGGGAGAAATAAAAAATAAAACTAAGAATCTAATGTCTCTAAAATCAGGTTTTATGTGCATTGGGACCAGTTATGGTTATTGTGCCATTACAGGGCAGAGTTGAAGCTGCTTTGAATGCCCTAATTCTGCTTCTCCAGATCCAGCATGTTTGGTTTATATTTATGATTGGTTGAGAATTTCCTGACTTTATAGCAGTTGGTTTTGGTAATGACCAGTATTTCTAATACCATGGATCACCAGTATAAACACAACCTTAATTATTATATAGGAAAATAAAACACTGTGCATAGAAGCACTTATATTTGTTCTCTTATTATGTAGGTTTAAGGGCATTTCATGGTTTTGATGGAGAAGGAGCTGGCTGTGCTTGAGGCTGACCTGAAGAAAAAGAGCACTGGGACTTGGCTGAGGAAGTAAGAGGTGAATATGAGAGAGAGAGGACAAAGCTGGAAATAAAAAAGCTCCCTGGGCAGGCGGAGTGAGTCTGAGCAGTTACTGCAGGAGGAGAGGGACAGACACACTGACAGTAACAAGGAATATTCCCAGAGTAACACCAAGTTCTCCATGCAAGAGGCTGTGGTGGGGCCTTTCTGCTGTTATTCTTCCCACTGGAGAGAATTGGGAAGTGGAGTCTTTCCAACCAGTCCCTCAGTAGGGGAAAGCAAAGAAGGAAGATTTGAGTTTTCTGACTTAGCCCATCTCTTTGAGTGTACAAGTGCAACAATCTGGTGATTGCCATGAGCATTTTGGGATACCTGGTGGGTGGTTCTTAGAAGAAGAAACCTTCAGAGATAGTACAGGAATAGGTACATAACAGTAGCTTTATAGTACTCTGTAGTTGGGCTTCATGGTATTTTGTAGTCAAGATATGCCACATGTGTGCCATTGTTATTCTGGGAATCTGAGGGAACAAAGGCTGGCTCAGCATAACAAAATAGAGCCCCAGGGTGTGTTTCTCAGCTTCACCTCCAGTGGACCAGAGCACATCCTGTATAGCAGAATAGACCCTCTCCTCTGCTGGCCTGTCTTTATGGAAGACAGAGGCAAGGATGAACCTTGTCAGAGGAGAAGCTGACTTCTGTGACTATGTTTGCATCCATGGTGAATGACCGTATGTTGGTTAATGGGATTTATGGCTTAGGATTTTTAACCCAATCCTATTAAGGTGAGACTGCACATATTTTTCCAAGGTGGATTTTAGCACTGGACCACATGCTTTCCTTAGATAGAATTGTAATGTATCTACAATTTTAATACAATAGCACAACAGTTTAGTATTTTTTGTCTCCAAAAGACAAGAAAATGTGTAATTAAGAGTATGTATTTAAAGTGCAAAAAACTGTATGTTGGTTATAGTCATCTCGGAGCCATGTGTTTGGAAAATGAGTAAATTCAGGGTTTGTACTAAAAAGAAGATGTGAATGGTGTAAAGAAATCGCTTTATCCCTACTCTTAAGTGACACTTTGAGAAAGAAAATATAAAACACGGAAAAATCTCCTGAAAATCTTTACAATATAATTTAATATAATTTCAGGACAAAGTATAATTCTATTTCTCTCATACAGTATGAGGGAGAGGTTGCATTATGAGGCCATTATGAGGCCATTATGAGGCCATTATGAGCACATGGAAACTCCACTGTCCTCACTTGGTTCGTGGGGCTCAACCCAACTCCAAGTCAAATACGGTAGCACAGGTCAGTGCCACTAAATCTTTGAGAGACCAGAGTGGCAAGGTTTAAACCTAACTATGTTTAAGCAACTTTCAGCTATAGATGCAGATTGAAATACAACTGCACGGCTGCTGGCTGTAGGCCAGGTAGATGTGTGTGCCTGTGTGTCACGGAGGTTTGTATTGCACGTGAGAAACTGAGCTCCTTATTTCACCAAGTTAATGATTACTTTGAGGATAGTTAGAACATCATCCTCTTGTACTTTATTCTGCTTTGGATTCTTAAAATATGCTTTTAGTTTGGAGCCTCCTTGGTTTAAAAGCAAATAAAAATCTAAGACATTCAGAAACAATAAAAAAGACAAAGTTGTAAAGCAATATTTTAAAGAAGTTAAAGATGAAACATCAATCTTTACTGGGTTTTTTTTTGTTTTTTGGGGGGTTTGTTTTTTTTTTTTTAAGATTAAACACTGTGGCAGCTGAAAAAAAGCTGCTGAATCTGATCTTAATGGGCTGACAACAGGGACATTTTTGGAGTGACATAGTGAGCAAGGGAGGGTGAAGCCCAGTCCTTCAGTTTCTTGAGCAAACAGTGTGTCAGGGAGAAGGCTAAAGCCCGTGTTGTTTTCCACTCATTAAACTAACAAAATGCTAATCATCTTTGTGGAAAGATTCGGAGAAGATCTTGTTACCTCTGTCGCTGTGGCACCACTGAAGAGTTATTGGCTGCGGTACCTGGGCCACTTAAATTAGATGATTGAAACACTTACATGTGACAATCACTAACTAAATTACACCTTACTTACTTTTAGAACAGATTAAATTCTGTTCATTGGCTAATTTCAATTCTGTGGCCATTCAAGGCAAGGAAAAGATTGATGTCAAACTCCTTATCGGGTTGGGACAGATCCTGTGATGCAGCTGCAGTTGTATGCCAGACTCTGCGCCATCCTGCTGCTGAGCCGCTGTTACAGTCATCAAATTGGTCTTTCAGTACTGGAAACATCCATTTTTGACTTACCTTTGAATCAAACTGCAGAGTCTTCTGTGCTGAATGACAAATCCATCAGTCTTCCCCTGGCTCGGGTCTGCTCTCTGCTGTAAGGAAGTTTCTGGCTCTCCAGGGAGCTTTTGCAAGCTGTATTCTGCTGTGGGCTGCCTGCTCACCACCTCTTTTTCTCCCTTCCTGCACACTCCATCCTCCTGAAGTTTTTTTCCAAGGAGAAGATGCTGCTTCTCCTGGACGAACTGAGCAGCTTTCTCGCTTTCCTCTTCCTTGTGGAGTTGTCCACCTGATCCAAAGTACGGTGGCCAGGACCAGATAGAAAGATTAATCTTCCTTTCTACTGCCCAGTAGAAGAAACACTTCGCCTTTGTTTTTTAAAGCAAAATGTATACTGCATTTGCAGAGGTTAGCAAATTAATAAATTTGCAGGTTTAACAAATTAAATAATTAGAGCCACCTTTCCAGGATCTCTTAGTGGTGATTAGTTCACTCCTTGCTGATGGCTGTCTGTCCAAATTCTTGTAGGGGATCAATCCAAAAGCTTTATCAGCTTTGAGTCCTATATTGTATGATGTACTTCTAGAGTTTCCTTTTAAAATTGTCCATTTTTTAACTCTGTTGTTACAAGGCAAAATCTGAGTGGATATCCACTGTTAAAGAAAAAGGCTGGAACAGGATGTAGGGGCTGTCATACCTTTTTTTTTTTTAAGAAGCAAGTTTTACAGAACTGCAGATGCTATAGACACTGCATTGTTTCTCTGAACCCATATTTTTCCCTTCTGACACCCTCTCCCTATCAAGGTCTCACTGTCACAGTGAGCTCTGGTGTGTAAAATTTACATCAAGACCAAGAGACACAACAAGCTGCATTTCCACCACATTAGCATTCTGGGGGCGCAAAAGGTTTTTTGGTTTTTTACGCTTCCTCTGCTTCGCTCTAGAAGCCCAAGTCCTGGATTTTTTTTCTACAGCACTTCAGGTGAAATCACGGCTGATGTTTTTCCTTAAAGTTCTTAAAAAGTGGGAGAGCCATTCTCATACATCTTGCTCTTTGAGCCTCTTCTTATTTTCTTTCACAATAAAACTCAGTATCCAGTTCCTGGAACCTAACTGAAGCTAGTTTAAAATAATACCAAGGTAGTTGAGTGTCTGACCGGAGAATAAATTCATTTTTTGGTTAGGAGCTATTTGATTTAAAGTAAATGAAATGCCTCTAAATGTAAGAATGAAAAAACATGACATGCCTCATACTCAGATCCATTTTATGGTATTCACTCCATAATCCTTTTTTTCAGATACGCATGACCTGTGTATTATCAGCAATGGACAGCCTAACACTGCTGTGACTAGGGAATTTAAACTCCACATTTTATTTAACAAAACCTTTTTGTGGATATTGGATGGGATCTGTTACTCTGTGTGCTTAGACTGAAAGTTCAGTGTTGCTGTTTTTAACACTTAATGTTGAACAATGGGGGAAGGAATGAATTTAAAATAGCTGACTTGGTGTTTACGATGACTAAGAATACCATTCGGGAGAAATTAGCCTTCTGGTGAGTCTGCAATATTCTTCCAGTGAACAGCGTAGTTGTATTTTTGGTGGAATAGCAAGATTAATGTGGTGAAAAATACAAATATAACAGGTATTGTATCTTTCTTGGTTTTTGATGGATTGGATTGTCTTGTCCAGTTCAAGTTAACTACTATATTTATTTTTAACTAATGTCAATAAAGCTGGTAACTGTGACGGAGATTCAACTTTATATTCTATTCAGATATTAAAAATGTAGTTCTGATAACACAAACCAGTAGTCACTTAACTGACTTTTCCCGTACTAGTGATATTAATATCCTTCTGTGCATTCGGGGAATGTTGAGATAAACTGGTCTGTGAACAGGTATTAATAAAGCCTGCTCTGCTATGAATATGTGTCCTGTGTCCCTATTTCTGCCTTACCCACTGCAATTGTTTAATAGAAATGTAATTATGCTTGAGACCACCAGCTCTGTCAGATCCGATTGAAGCACACAGAATGGTTGAACAGTTATTTGAGTGGGATTGACTGGGGCTGATGGGCAACAGCATCACAGCTTGATTTTCTTCAGAAATCGGCTAAAATAAAATTTGAAACAGAAATGAGCTTGAAAGCCAGAACACACCTGCATCCCAGTCAGAAGTTCACCAGGACTTCCTGGGATGGCCAGATTTCAGGGTTTTGGTGGTTATTGTATAGACATGTAGAGGCTACAGAAGACATTTTAATCTTTCCCTGGCTATAATGAAAACGAAGGCCACTTCATAATTCATTTGGTTCAGGCTCCTCTTCAAATACTCCACTGGAAAAGAAGCAGTAATCAATTTTAGTGGGCCAAGAAAACCTACACAAAATGAAGAGGCTTTTTTTTCCTCATTTTTTTCAGTTTGAGAATAACATCTGAACTAAATGTGGTCAGGAATTTTATTAAATTTATGGAAAATTCGAAGTCAATAGATAGCACAGAAGTTCTTGTTACAGCTTTGAACTGAACACCTGCAGTTTGCATATGGTGCCTGGGAATGGGATCCAGCAAGCTCCCCACACAGAAGGAAAGGAGATACCTAGCAAGGTCTGGAGAAGAAAAGAGCAGGAGCTTAAAATGCATCCTTTTTAGAAACTTCAGAGCCGCCTTCTGGGTTGCGAGGATGCCTGCTTTCACTTGCAGTAGCAGGCTTTCTAAGGGAAGCTGGTTAGCCTAAGGTAGACCAGCTTTTAATGACTAATGAATAAATAGGTGATAAAATCTCCCTTCTCTTTGTGCAAATAGGTCGGCTTATCCCCTGACTAGGGTAGCAGAAGGGAAAGTGAGCCTGTATCTCTCAGGTCAGTATCACATTTATCAAGGTAGGCAGTATTCTACAGGAGGCTGCTCAGTCCCTGCCCCCAAAGAGACTAAGGGTTGCTTGGATCTACCTTTTGGAGGAAGGGGGAGAATAAATACAAATTTTGGAGGTTTTTTTTGGTTGTTGGTTTTTTTTT
>VZTO01023989.1:35213-76779 GCA_013400615.1 Syrrhaptes paradoxus
TCCCTTTACCCCTTTAATTTTCTCCCCCATTCCCAGGAGGGGGCAGGGTGAGTGAGCGGTTGTGTGGTGTTTGGCTGCCAGCCAGGTCAACCTGTGAGAAGCAGAAAGCATAAAAATCTATGAACAGAACTACCCCTGGAAAAGTCATTTCTGCTGTTCTCCATGTCCCTATTTCTGCCTTACCCACTGCAATTGTTTAATAGAAATGTAATTATGCTTGAGACCACCAGCTCTGTCAGATCCGATTGAAGCACACAGAATGGTTGAACAGTTATTTGAGTGGGATTGACTGGGGCTGATGGGCAACAGCATCACAGCTTGATTTTCTTCAGAAATCGGCTAAAATAAAATTTGAAACAGAAATGAGCTTGAAAGCCAGAACACACCTGCATCCCAGTCAGAAGTTCACCAGGACTTCCTGGGATGGCCAGATTTCAGGGTTTTGGTGGTTATTGTATAGACATGTAGAGGCTACAGAAGACATTTTAATCTTTCCCTGGCTATAATGAAAACGAAGGCCACTTCATAATTCATTTGGTTCAGGCTCCTCTTCAAATACTCCACTGGAAAAGAAGCAGTAATCAATTTTAGTGGGCCAAGAAAACCTACACAAAATGAAGAGGCTTTTTTTTCCTCATTTTTTTCAGTTTGAGAATAATATCTGAACTAAATGTGGTCAGGAATTTTATTAAATTTATGGAAAATTCGAAGTCAATAGATAGCACAGAAGTTCTTGTTACAGCTTTGAACTGAACACCTGCAGTTTGCATATGGTGCCTGGGAATGGGATCCAGCAAGCTCCCCACACAGAAGGAAAGGAGATACCTAGCAAGGTCTGGAGAAGAAAAGAGCAGGAGCTTAAAATGCATCCTTTTTAGAAACTTCAGAGCCGCCTTCTGGGTTGCGAGGATGCCTGCTTTCACTTGCAGTAGCAGGCTTTCTAAGGGAAGCTGGTTAGCCTAAGGTAGACCAGCTTTTAATGACTAATGAATAAATAGGTGATAAAATCTCCCTTCTCTTTGTGCAAATAGGTCGGCTTATCCCCTGACTAGGGTAGCAGAAGGGAAAGTGAGCCTGTATCTCTCAGGTCAGTATCACATTTATCAAGGTAGGCAGTATTCTACAGGAGGCTGCTCAGTCCCTGCCCCCAAAGAGACTAAGGGTTGCTTGGATCTACCTTTTGGAGGAAGGGGGAGAATAAATACAAATTTTGGAGGTTTTTTTTGGTTGTTGGTTTTTTTTTTTTGGAGGTGGGATATGTATGTTCAAATTCAATGAGAGCAGGAAAGTGGCTTTCCTCTCACACCTACCAGAAGATGTACTTGCTTCTGCAAGGAGACATTGGATTTAAAAACCTTAAAAATAAAAGAAAAGGAGGTATCATTGTAAGCATATTTTCCTCTTTCTTTGGCCGTAGTTAAAGGTGTGACAAGACCACATCCAAGATTGGATCCTTCAATAGAAATCAATGAAGGAATGCCTAGACTTGTATCCTGATGGAGCTATACGTGGGTTAGGAGCTCAGGTGCTCAGCAAAGCATGCTCCAAAACAAACTGAAGGGAGTTTGCATTCTGAAAGCATAAGGACTGCTTGGGTCATGTATCATACAGCGGGGTTTTACAGGCTATAGACTTAGGGCCTAGGCATCTGTTATGAACGTGTGGAAGAACTGCACTTGCTGTCTCTCAAGATCTCCCTGCTCTTCTGTTTACTTGAGCAGATGGATTCCAGGACAAGCTAGCCGATATCTTCCTGTCATGTAGGACTGCTCATACTGAACACTTCCTGGTATTCTTCCTTAGGTTTTTTCAGACAGTCCCATGGTAATCCCTAGGAAGTTTCACAGCTGATGGTCTGATATTGTTTAGTAATTTTTTCCTAATACTGTACACAAACTTTATGCCTAGTTATCTTCTTTTCTATCACTACGGAGACACTTTGCTTTAGGCTGCATTATCTGCCTGTTCCTGGGGGTGTCTACCTCACAGAACAATGTTAGCATTGTGAGTCGCAGCAAGTTTTGTCTCTTTGTGATCTTTTCTGTGGATCATGCATGTTTGAAGTGACCTTCATCTTTTTTTCTTCCCTTTTTCCTGTTGGTTTCTACAGAATGTCTTAATGGAAAGATATCCGTAGTGCTTGTTCAACTTTTTAGGGTTAAAAGATACCATCTAAGCATATGGGACTCTTGGAGAATTTGAAGAATTTTGCAGATGAAGAAAATGGGCTAGGTTCAGGAGGAAGGCATTGTATTCTGAATAATTCTTTTGGAATATTTTTTTCTAGTCCAAACTGCAATGCGTTCACGACCAAACTTTTTTGTCCATCTCTGGATACACTATCTAGGCAGTTTGGGGTTTTTTCTGGACATCAGTCGGCCCCTGAGGATCAACACTATGCCTACCATGTGTATATTCTGAAGATGTGAACTATGTGACTACATTAGCACAGTGCAAAAATTAACAAGCACAACAACAAAAAGCAAGATGAGTACAGTGACGTGGTTTTGATCAGCTCAGAGCTTGGGGAGAACATTCTCAAATCTATCCAGAAACATCATAACTAATCTCCCTGGCGTGTCACTTCCATTGTAAGCTCTTCGGGGGTGCCTTCTGCTTTGTGTACAGGGCAGAACACACATCAGTGCTCTGAGTAAATACAGTAGTGGCTGAAAAGAAAAACAACAGCAGGAAATACTCGTAACCAGATTGTATACTAAATATTTTGCTCAGTCTCTAATTTCTGATTAAAAAAACATCCCACAGATTCCCAAGGGACACATTTCTTTGCAAGCAGTGACAGCCTTTGTAGATGTCAATGTGTTAGAAAAGCTGCTTTTGAAAGATGCTGTAAAAAAACATCAGATGGTCTGATATAAACCTGATATTGCTTCAAATTTCCTCTTCCTGAAAGAAATATGTTTGGCATAGTCTGTGAAATAGTCCTTTTACCTGGAACTGCCACCTGTTTCTCATACAAGTCATCATCTTTAATAGATAAACTTACCATTAAGAGCTAGAAAAAGTGCTAGATTTTCTTGCAGTACTCACAAATAGGAACAATACATGTGTGGGAGAAATTAATCAATTTGGTTAGAAACATCAAGGTGCATGCCTATCTGAAATACAGACAAATGGGTTCAGAGAAGGCTCCAAGTATAGAATTATTGACCCTGGAGGATGGGATACAGAATAAACTTGCTAGGCTGTACTTTGTCAATTTTAAGTCATGTTTGCAAGGTGAGTAGTTTAACAATCTCATCCCCCTCAGCAAAAATTTAATAGCAGATGCGTCAGAGCTTTTCCTAATTTTTTTTCCTTTTATAAATTACACTGCTGTAAAAATATATTAATGTTCTGTGCATTCACTAATGTTCTGTAAGACAGCATAAATAAGTACAACTGATTGATGTAACTCATAAAAGTACATAAAAGTGTCTGGTTTTCCAATCTGGTTGCTCATTGTCTGGTTACAGTCTTAATTCTGGTACCAACTAGTTGATCTGTCTCTACAGTGTGTCACAATCCTGGAGGTGATGGGGTCTGCAATGCTACATCCATGTGTAGGATGAAAAATTAAGTCAGTAGATCACAATTAATCTTTTTTTTTAATCTTTGTGAATATAAATACAATTCTCAAAAGTTAACTTTTGAGATAAATTCTTCTTTCACATGATGCTGATTATATGTCTCCACTGGGATATTTTTAAGTCCATCAGGTGAAAAAAATCTGTTTTCTTCAAAACACTTTTGAGCCATCTATTCAAGAAGTGCACTGTCTTCCAGACAACTCACATACAAAGTAGTCCACGTCTACGAAGTAAGGAAGAACATCTTGCCCTAGGATACATTTAGTGTGTGTGTGTGTGTGTATATATATATATATATATGGATGACAGTGTCCTGGGAAGTTAGCAGAGGAAAGCTGTCCTTTTAGTCTACCACACAATACAAATATGACTTTTGTTTCGAGGAAGTTGTTCATTTGAAATGGGGGGGGGGGGAGGAAGCTAAATTCATTTATGTGCTGCCATTCAAAGCCTATAATTGAGATAATCAATGTGACAGTCATCACATTTAAAAAATAGAGCTGCTAGGAAATTTTTTTTTAATAGATCATATCCAAGGTTTTGGCACAAGCATTCCTCTGATGAAGGAAAGGCCATGTACTGGCAGATCAGGAGGAAGGTGACGGCACTGCCTTTTCTGGTAGCCATGCCTGACCTGGTGAAGGAAGTCCACCCTCCTAGTGATGTTGCACTGCTGGCATCAATATGAGTCCTGAGGGGTGAAAGCACCCTACTGTTACTGAGAGGAAGAAGCTAACTTAACTACTCAGCACCCATCAGTGGCTGTTGAATTGAAAGTCACATTTTCATTAACATGGAAATTCTGCGTGTTTACTAACACCCCTCTTGCAGATTCTTCAAACCCAACAGCAACAACTTTCAATTACACATTTTGAAAATAACTTTATAATGAAATTTGAAGCAAACAAAATTTTTAAATCATCTTATTGGAGAACATTAGTTTTCTGGGGTTTTGTTTTGCTTATACTGTGTTTTTTCAACAAAGTGCGTCAAAACTTTTCAGTAAGGATAGTGATTATGAAAATTTAAGCCTACAAAATCCCTCTGTGAATTCAGTTTGTAGTGTTACAGGAGAATAGGACCCCACTTGTTACTGACCTCCAGTTAGAGTATGAGCCATTAATCACTGCTGCCTGAGTCAAGCTCCTTTTCCACCCAAACAGCAGTCCACCATCCCAGCTTGGAGACAGAGGTGCTTGGGAGACTGTGTCAAAAAGCAGACAACATTCCTCTCTCCTCATCCACAGAGTCTTTTGATAAATATTTGTCAATCAGTTTAGTCAAGCATGGTAAATTTAGTAAATCCATGGTAAATCTATGCTGGCTATTCCCAGTCATCATCTTCCCCTTCATGTGCCCAGATATGACTTTAGAGAGGATTTGCTCCATGATTTCCTTGGGGGCTGAAGAGAGGCTGAGCAGCTGGTAATCTCCCGAATTGCTTTTAGCCTTTTTTGAAAATGGTCACTACATTTATTTTTTTTTTCCTGGTCATCAGGGGTCTCCCCCAATCTCCAAAACCTTTTACACCTGACAGTGAGCAGCCTCGTAATAACATCAGCCAGCTCTTTCAGCACACATGAATGATACCCATCCAGTCCTGCGGACTATGGATGGGTTGAGATTGCTCAGGGGATCCCTGACTCAATTCTCTTCTGTGATTGACAGTAAGGATTATATCAGAACTTCAGAGGAGGACTTGAATTAATTGTGCTTAGTTGTGTAAGAGTCAGATGCATCCCTTGGAGTTCAATCCTGTATCCCTGAAACAGGCACCATTATTTTTGTTTAGTGATGGATGCTAAATGATTGTTAAGCCAAAATTTAAATAATCATCTGCAAAGGAATCATTGCCATTCACAATTTTTTCTCTAAATTAACAAGGTGGACATGATGGTTCACTTCAAGTCTCTTTAGGAGATCTAGGTTTTAATAATTTAAATAATCATCTGCAAAGGAATCATTGCCATTCACAATTTTTTCTCTAAATTAACAAGGTGGACATGATGGTTCACTTCAAGTCTCTTTAGGAGATCTAGGTTTTACTTGCAAGGCCAGGTCTTGAGTTTGGTCTTCTGGTATTGCAGCAGAGAATGGCCTTGGAGAGGCAGGAAACGTGCTTCTGGGGAGTGTTCCCTGCAGATGAGGATGCTCCAGGGGAGCAGCAACGTGCACGCTCTCTGGAGCACCAGGCCTGTAAGAACTGCTTCATTCTCCCTTCTTTCTCTATCCCATATAGTTTGAACATGGTCTATTTTTCTCTGAAGTCTACATCAGCGGTGTATAAGATTCAGCAAAAATTTCGAGAACAGCATTAGTGTGGGTTAGCCCCATTTTTGGAGTAAAAACTCAAGACTGGCTTGCTTAAAACACTGATTATTATATTATTTACATTGTTACATTTTAACAATACCCACAGATACAGAAATAATGTATGCTTAAGACATAGGAAAATAATTTGTAATTCTCTATAAACCTTGTATTTCTGAATTCACCTGGTATTTTATGGTTAGCAAGCACGGAGGTAAAACTGCCAGGCTATGCTTCAAGTCTTTTGCTCCTGCAAAACCAATTTGCTTTTTTAATCATCTGTTAGTTTGCATCATACATATTAAGTGCTTGCAGATAAATTATTAAATTGAGAAATTCTAGATAGGCAAATAAACCTCAAAGCAATTGTAACACCTTAAAATTTATCAAGGAAAGTGATAGTTTTTCAGCTACGGAAAGAAATTATGGTTAACCATCGTCAAGCACTTGCGGTTTTCTACCATACGGGAACTTCATTCTCCCCTCGGTTTGTTAGCTGATGTAGTGACAAGCTGCGGAAAGATGACAGATTTAGCGAAGGATTTGGAGTCTGAACACCTGTGCAGTGTCATGCATTTAAAAGTAGAACATGACAGCAAAACACATCAACCCTCTAATGTCCAAATGGAAACCACAGGGGTTTTTTCTTCAACTTTTATCCAGAGAAGTAGCTCTCCCGGGCTGAGCACAGCTACGGGGCAGCTTCACGGGCTGGCAGTGAACCCAGTTCGTCCCCTTTTCCCATTACAAAGTGCTGACCTCCCAGCATGTGCTCTTTCTTAAGCAAAACCTTTGTTTTCAAAGGTCATATGTTTTTTTCTTCATATTGGGTGCAATAATGCTGAGAGGAGTTTTTGGTCTCTCTTTTCTATTGCAATCCTATTAATTATGCTAAAAAAGACATTTATTCAGTGTTTCGGGACTGCAGTTTTATGCATTTGTGTGATGGGGAATTAAGGAAGGTCCATATTTAGCTCTTCTGTGCTCTCATTATGTATGAGAAAGACAGAAATCTACTTTAAACTCAGATAAGAATTAGCATTTTGGATTATAAAAGCTATCACACATGAATGGGTTGCTTCTTAAAAATCAATGAAATAAATTAGACTCCCTGCTTAGGAGCATCTGGCACCCTTAGAACCTAGTTCATATAATGATATCTCTGTTTATTAAAAAGAATTATGTAACAATATGGTTGATTTATTTCAAGATGATTGGCTTAGCGACTTAATTGGACTATGCCGTATACCAGAGCAAAAAAAAAAAAAAAATTAATTAGCTCATTCATTTGTGGATGGCTGGAAGCACTGCACATCACGCTCGGCTTCTTTAAAGGTGCGCAACCATTTAATCCTGCGAGGAACTGACCTTTTCAACTTCCACCGAAACCATCTTTACACCTACAGCACCATCAGCACCAAGCTGATATTAAGGCGTTGGGCTCCAGTCAAAGCCCACAGAAACCAGCAAGAGGTTTCCTTTGAATCCAGAGAGCACTTGCTAACTCCTCGCAGGCAAAGGAACCTTTCTGGAGAAACAGAAGTTTGTTCTCCCCCACTGTGGTCTCTCTTTTTTCCCTTGAGCTGAAACTCCTACTTTCCAGCTCCCAAATGCTATTAACACACCAGAAAATTAGCATGCTGCATCCAAGTGTTCTATTCATCCTGGTGAAAATTTCCTCTGTTTCCAGGATGACTACTTAGACACAAAAAACACGCTCTTGCAACACTGTTTGACTGCTTTACGAGGTTACCACCTCTCAGCTCAGACAGAAGAGTAATATTTTTTTATTATTATTGGTGAACTACTTAGTAACACAAAAGCAGCAGAGTTATTTGTTGAGATGTGTGCAAATGACTTAATATCCAAACAGTATTTTCAGAATAGCATTTGACAGTGGTTCAAATAACTTTCAAGATCTCTGTGCTTTATTTCAGTTCCAAATTCAGCTTGTTGTGTCAGCCAAGAGACTGCTGTCTTGGGGACAAATTCCACTTAAGTGGAGTTAATCACATCAGCCTAAGTTGTTTCTGTACTCTAGTTTTACACCAATTTAAATAAAATTAGAGTTTTAGATGTTGATTTCTCTTGTGTTGTTAACTTAAGATAGTCGGAGTCCCAGAAGACTTCTTTTTCCATTTCTGTAATTGAATGCCAAACTCCCCGTTTCTCTCCCACCCCACAAAGCACACAGAAAACAAGACAAAAACCTAAATTAAAATCAGAATAAGGAATTGACTTAAAACATAAAAGAAGAAATAGGGCTGAAATTCCGTACTTATCGCACCCTGTTGTACCTAGATACTGCTGCACATCTGGTATGTGAGATAATGCACTGTTTAGAGACCGTGTTACGAACACAGAAAATTGGAAATGAGTTTCAAGTCTTAACGCTACATTTCTTCACTTCTGGGAGCAAGTAAGGCCCTGTTTTTCACTCTTTTTGTAGGTTGTGCGATTTGATTCCGTCTGTTTGTTTGCTCTGTAAATAAGATAGGCATGAAGGAAATCCGAAAAGGAATGGTTCTGTAAGAAATATTTTGTGCAGCACAGCTGAGAGGTTTTTTAATAAATTCCCAGACTGTAGACCAAGGTTTAGTTGTAATATTAACCACAGCAAAAAAATAAGAGATGCTCAGTTGAAGCCATGGGAGCAAAAAAACCCCCATGTGTATTTTGCTCATTCATTTATCACGTAATATAAATAATTAAAACTGAAGGCAGTGGTTAGCCATTCTTGACTTGCATCAGAGTGTATTCTCTCAGGACTGCCTGGTGCTATAATTTGCCTTTGTCATGATCACACATATCAGTTATTTGCATGAGTCTAGCCTGTAGCTATCAGACAGGACAAGTTACATCTGCAGCCAACACGCTTTCCAGTTACTTCGTACTGAAACCCATGGATGGCTGCGTGGGTCTGACTTCTGGTAGGGAATGTTTTCCTCATATATTAATGCAAAATGCAAGGTTTTATTTTAAAAAAAAAAGTGGTACTTTTAGCTTTGGATTTAATGTACAGGAAATCAAGTACATCTTTAAATGTAGAACATCAGACTTTATCTGACCTTTCAGTACTTACATTCATCCAAATTAAATGTTTTCTCTCTGTTTTGCGTGTGCATGTCTGAATGCCTGTTCACTGGTAGCGGGGAATGAGAGGCTTGCCAGGACAAGCCAGGACACAGAAGAGGAGACTGGCTGTCTCTAATGCAAAGCCTGGCACCAGTGACGTGCTCCAACGTCCAGCACCAGGCGGGGTGCCACCAGGGAGGAATACAAGGAGGAGGGGGGCTGTTGGCACGTGGCTGACACCCCATTCCTGAATCCAGATCTGAGCAGGAGCAGCTCTCATACCTTGAGAAGAGAGGAATAGTGGTGGGAACATCGTGGTCTGGCTGTGAAAGGAAAAGCAGCATCCCAAACCAGAGAGGGGAGCAAACCAGCAGCGTAGCAATGTCTCCCCCTCCCTCCCATCTGTGCTTATCCTGTGTAGTGACCATGAAGACAAGGGGAGAAAAAGCAGCTAAGCGAAGCATGCTGTTGGCACCCCGGAGAAAACATCTCCTCCTGAGTATCGAGCAGCAATGACATGCACATCAAAATTGTTTAGACATTTTGAGCCATATTCAGCTATCAGAATTTTGGCTGAAATTCAGCTGAGCCCTAAGCAAAGTCAAACACGAGCCACATACATCTTATCTACACTAATGAGGTGTTGCCCTTTGCAGACTGGAAGGAGATCTGCCAAGATTTTATTTTCTGGAGCATGATTTGGAAATACCAACTCTCTGCTCAGTGAAATAATGTATTCAAGCTTCTTGTTCGCTGAATGTAGGTGATAATAATCCTTGTTTCTCACTGTGAGCCCAGCCATCCTGCTCTTCTCTGTGCCTGGCCTGTGGACAGCAAGATGCTGCTGCACCTCAAACAGAAGCTGGAAGGTTCTTTGCTTCAACCCTAGCCAAGATGAAGAGGGAAACCAGGTTTATTTACAAATTTTTGAACTAAAATCCATAGCACACTCTGGCTAATTTGGTGCGCATGCCTGATCCAGATTAAGTTTGTACCAGATCCAGGCACACAGGGAACAGGCACAGGGCAGGGCTCCCTTCATCCTTATCCCTGAAGCGTTGCGGGCAGGTAGGACAGACAAACCAACCCCTCCTGAAATGGTTCATCACAAGCAACTAGCACTTTCGTAGTTATCAGCGGTTGTAACTGATGTAACAGTTTATCACCTTGATCACAGAGACTCAGAGATCTATAAAATCACATTTTTGTTACTGCTTAGTCATGCACGTGTGTATTTATAGACTTTAGAAAATCTTTTTAATTGATTGAGTAACGCAGCGCATTCAGTTTTAATACAAAACATCACTTGCTGTCCCTGTGGATCCACCTTTTGTATCCACAGGACGCAGTTTAAAACATTTACAACAGAGTTGCTTTTTTGGCTGTCATATGCTTATTTCCAGCTTTGTTCTAGGCAGCAGTTACATTTAGATTTGTATCCTTCTTTGATTTCCACAATCTGTGTTAAAACATGCATTAGAAACAAGAAGGAATGTGTGACACACCACCAGTTCTTGTACCTTCTGCTTATCGGCTCAGATCTCATACCTCTTGCTTTAAAAACCTCTTCCTCACCCAAATTTGTTTGGGTTTTGAAACTGAAATTACTCATGCCACTTCTTAACATTCAGTTCCAAACCCATTCATAAATTGTGGTTATTTTTTTTATACAGACTCAGAATTTGGCTTCTTAATGAGAAAGACCTTATTTCATATTAAACTCTTTCAAACAGTGTGTGAATTAAGCAGTGACCTGTAAGTCTTATTTGCAATTATAGATTCTTCAGAACTGGCTCATTCTGCTTTTTAAAAAGTAGTGAGCACTGATAACTGCACAGTGACTATTTTCAGAGTAAATCTGAAATTAGCAAACTCCATTTTGGAGGCAAATACATTATCTGCCAGGGAGCTCAAGACTATGGTCAACTGAAAAAGAAAAATCACAAAAGAAATTTGAACACCGAGGTGCAAAAGGAACACTTTGGTTTTGTTATTGTGCATGGTCAAGTTCAGGAGCAGGGAAGAGAGTCAATGGAGGAGGGTGGATAGTGTAGGCATTGTTTAAACTTTTTGGGAAAAAAGTGTCTGCAGTGAGCAAAGTCAACAAAGTCAGCAGAGCTGAGATTTCTCACTGAATGCTTTTCCAACCTGACGTCAATCAACAGTTTTGCAGTCAAAAGTCAGGGATATTGTTTGCTGTTACAACATGTGGATCACTGAAATTTGCATTCTGTATAAACATGGTAACACAGGGAAGACTACTTAGGGTTATGCTTTTATATAGCCTTTCCTCTCAACCACCTGAAGAGAATGCTTCCTGCTGTCTTGTTTCCAGGACTGCCCCTATTCTAGGGTATATGTTTCAGATGTGTGTGCCTTGAAAGCGGTGTGCTAGAGTCCCATTTCCCCCCCTCCAGCCCTCCAACAGGTGATTTATCTGCCGTTAGTGCTTGTTTCACCAACTGCAAGCACCCTGCTAGGACGGTTCTTTTATACAACCTGGAAATGTTATTCTTTATGTGCCAATTGAAATACATCAAATGCACCATGGGATGAGACCAAATTAATACTTGGGGTTATGTGCACAGTAATTCATGGTAAAAGAGAGATTGAAAGATGTAAAGACGTGTTGAATGTATTCCCTTTCTGCTTGATACAGATATGGCATATGTGGAGCAAATAGGTTTGAAATTATATTTTTATATGCAAATGACAGCAATTTGTATTAACTCCTATTGTGCTAGGCTGTAACATTTTCATCTGATGTAAGCCTTCCTTTCCTCGGATCCTCTTTCTATTCCTACAGTGCGTATACATTGATCCTAGATATTAAATATCTCTGTAAATTACTGCAAGAGAACAAGCCAGGCACATCTTGTGACATTCTTCCAGTCAAACTGTATATCAAACTCACCTCTTTTCCTTTTTTTAAACCCAAGTCATGGTTTTATTGTATCAGGACAGATGACTAACCAGCTTCTGATTAAGCCCTGTTAAAGCTTACATGGCGACTGGGCTTCAGATTTGGACCTTGAAATTTTTAAAGTGTCTCAAACCTATAATTTCATTTTGGAACTAACATTTCCTGTACCTAGCATTGGTCTTGAATGGGACTAATTATGGTTTGTTTGTCTGGTTGTTTTAAAAATTAATAAAAAAAAGTTGAGTTTTTTGTATTGATAAATAGTTTTCATTTAGAAAACATTTGACCAACTAAGCTCAAACTATTCCCCAAATCTTCAAAATGCAAACAAATTCAGGCCGAAAGGAATTCTGTTTTTCCTCTTCCTGGGGACATAAAAGATGGCTGCATAAATGAAAAGAGATTAAAATTGGGTTTCAATAGGTCCTTACAGTAAGCAGTCACCGTTACTATACCATTATGCAGCACACAATGGCTGCAGGCGTGGCTGGCTGCTGCTAGGCAAAGGCTAATATTGTTTCACCTTAAAACTTAATAATCAGGCAGCTTTAGTCAATGATTTTCTCTTCTTTAAGAGAGTAATTCATTTAGGAAAGCAGCATGTATGCATGTGTGTAGGCAGCAATAAAATATCTCAAAATGCCCCAATGTGCTACCTCATGCTAAGTGGTTTCAAAAGGAAAAAGATTTTAATTTAATTTAGAAAACTGCCCCGCTCTTCCGCACATACCGCAGGGGGGGAGAAGCTGTGAGCCAGCACGCTCAGCTCCCCAGCAGGCAGGAGGACAGGCAGCTGCCAGCCCAGCCCCAGCTTCCACACCCAGCTGCGTGGCGGGGAGGAAGACAAACTTTAGTCCTTCCTTCATCCCAAATCGCTGCGGTGATGTCATCTCTGGTGGAGCAGGCAGGGAAAGGCAGCGAGATGGGGCTGCTTGGTACCCTCAGCAAGGGATGGGTGTTCAGCCTGATCCTGGTAAGGCTACATGCCCGTGTTAGCCAGGCTTTTCCCAAAGGACCTCTATTTAATTGAAAAGAGGTAAATGGAGGAGTTTCTCCCCGATGTATGACCCTCCTATCTGCCTGCCACACTTCTGAAGCAGCCTCAGCCCCGGTGTTGTACCCCTGCCCTCCCCGGGCTACCCAACCTTCACCACGTAGCAGTTCTTGTTGAGGGGTCGGTCATCTTTTATCTCCATCTTGGTAGCAATCTAGCATGCTCTTGTATATCCCACGTGTTTCTATCACAAAGCTTTTCAGCAGAAATGGTTTTCTCAGGGACATGCCAGGAATGTTCCAAGCAGCTCCCACAGTTTGCAGTGCCTTGGCTTTGACCGTCCCCCTCTCCGGGCGTGAACAAGAGAGGACAGGGGAAGCGGGATTTCCAAGAAGGAACATCACGTTTGAAGTAAACAACAAAATAAGTTTTCTAGAAGAAAGCTTTGAACATGAGATTACTAGTCAGTACACCCCATCCCTGCCCAGCTGATGGACTGTTGGATACATCCACACACGTTCTCCAAGTAGCAGGAGGATTCAGGAGGAATCACCCAGACACTGAACAACCCCAGTTAACAGGTTCTTCAGCAGGACCCTGTCTGAGCCGGGAGTGGTGCCAGGAAAATATCAGCATTTCCTTATTCTTTGAACTGAACATTTCTTCCTTAACCCAGCAGAAAGCTGTGCACTCTCTGACAAGATGCTCTTAACGGTGAAAGCTGAGATAAAGTTCAGAAACTTGGAATTTGGTTCAGCTCGCTCTCCCCTGGCTGCAGTTGGCTCCCATTACAGGCAGCAGAGTTTGCAAGCACACGATATCTTCCAGGAACGGGCTCTCAATTCCCTCTGTCACGCCAGTGACAGGTTGGAGGGAAAGGCAGCCTACAGTGAAGCAACAGAAAAAATCTTACAACTTATTTAAATAATGGTGTTCATTGCCTATTAAAATGTAACTTCTTGCTTTAAAATAGGATTAATTAAAATGTACAAGAATGCAGTTCAGTTCCATTTTATGCTTCAGCCTGGTGCCTGCTTTTCATAACTCATTCCCAGCAGTAATATTCGGGGCAGCACGGCATTCTCAGCTCTGCTATTAAAAGCACAAATGACTCTAAAACCTGTTCTTTTCAAAAACTTGGCTCAAGTATCGCCATTGTTAGCTTTTTCATAACATATTACTTTGGTCATAACTGTTTTGCAAGATAATTGTATCCGTGATCTAACTTTTGACAGTATCCAAGCGGCTGAAAATAGTTTGCTGCAGCACCTTTGTCTTTTAAAGGCCATTTGGGGCTTGTTATTTTAATCCTTGTGCAGCCTGATTTATCACTTCAAACATCTGTCAGCAGGGCTTTGTCTTGAAATTGATAGTGATAGTGCTACTGATTTTTCAACAGCAGCTGTTAGAGGTTCATTAGTTAGACTCTCAAAGGGAGTAGATAACTGTAATATTTTTCTTTGTTAATCATCTCTTACGCATTGTAATAATACAGAGCTTGAAATCTGCTCGAAATGCACAGCTTCTCTCTGTTTCTAACTTGTCAGAAGCATCCTTTTATTCATTTAATCCGGCTCGATTATTAAAACTCTCTTCTTCATAATGCGGTAAAAAATAGAATAATGGCACATGAGTGGCGAGATAGAAAAATCAGCCTTTGCTGTGTCGGACTTAGCGTGGAGGGAGGTCACTCGGGGTCTCAGAGTTCACATCCAAATAGGAATCAGTTCCGAAGAGGAGATTAAGGGCTGTTCCGTAATTGATTTTTAATTTCAAATTTACAAGGCATACAAAACCTCAATGACAACTTCAGTAAAATCAGGTTCATTTCTAACAGATACAGCAGTTTTCCGTTAATGTATTTTCCCCACCACATAAAATAGTCTTAATGGTTAACTATGATTCTTAAAACACTTCCCCCAAAAACTCTTTGCAAGCCTGTCTCCAGCTGAGTGCCACTGTGGCTCCTGCAAGGAGCTTTGAGGGACCCGAGCATCTGCGAAGTCTCCTGCAGCAGAGAGCATATCAGTGCTACCGCTGCTTCAAACAGCAATGCTCACCAACAGATAATTACAGTTTGAAATTAGTATTTTAATGAACTGATCTCAGCAAATGTAAAGCGAAATCTCCCAGGCATTAAAGAAATAAGCAGGAGGGAAAATTATTAACTGTAGAGTTCAACAGACGGCTGGTCAGCAGGTGCTGTCTTGGCAGAGGAGTTGAGTGTTCCCGTTTCAGTTTGCGGTAAGAAGAGGCTCGTTCAGGTTTTGGTCCTGCAAGCTGCTGCTGTTCTTAGGGACGTGGTTTAGTGGTGGACTTGTGTTAGGTTTGCGGTTGGACTCGATGATCTTAAAAGTCTTTCCAACCTAAATGGTTCTATGATTTGATGAGCAACGTCTGCAAGTGGCACGGTGACTTCAGTGGAGGTTGAAAACATCTGGGAGATCTCACAGGCTTTCCAGGTCTTCTAAAAATAACTAAATGCCAGATTTTCATCCTCAAAGCACAAGTCTCTATTGCATAAGACAACACGTGTCCATAGCACCAGTGGAGATCAGTGCAAAATCGATTGTGAGAGTGCAGCCTGAATTTCCAGCAAGTGTCCACAGTGGCTCAAAAAGTGCCTGGAAATTCATTCCCTTCTGTGTGTTGTCAGGGCACAAACTGTGTTTTCTTCTTAAAGACGGACAAGTACCTTGAACTGGTTTCATCAGGCACCATGGCCATGCCAGGTCGGGGGAGATGTTTGTGTAGAGGCAGGAGCAAACAAGTGGAGGTCCCAAAAGCAATGTCCCCCACACCACAGCCTCGACGTGCGCTCAAACAGCCGGAGGACACAGGCCATGGCTGAACGGGAACCCACAGGCTCAGCTCGGGCTTCATCTTCTCCCCTCCAGTTACCAGGGTTAGAAACTGCTCTTGAAATAAATGCACATTGCTTTGTGAAGTCAGCGTTTCAGCTTTTAGCCGTCTATCTTCAGCAGTCCTTCCAAAGTCCCACCTGCTAGATTATTCCACCAGAGATCCAATGACCATTTTATTTTATTTGCTGCAGGACAGTCGATCTCTAGCAGAGTTTAAGGCACTGTGGAGCCAGTCAGGTGGATCACTGCCCCACTCCAGGACAGCATTCCCTTGTCTGTCCTGTTATGAACCAAAAATTCTTCTTTAATATAGTTATATATGTACATCATCTAAGATTTCTACATCTACCATAACCAAATTAGACATTTCTTGTCCAAGACAGTTTTTTCAGCTCATTCACAGAGTGGTTTACTTTCCTGTTACCTCTCCTCTGCCTCACAGAGAGCAAAGAGAAAAACTACTGAGTAATATCAGACCACATTATGAGAGTCCTTCTCCAAACATACAACTAAGATACCTATTTTCTATCTCAGAAATCCCCTGTTTAGATTTAGGGGGGAAAAAAACCAACCAAGCAGAAAGAGTTGAAGAGTAGAATTTGTGCACATTCTTTGGCAGGACGCATTTCTCAGAACAGATTTTCTGTTCTCTCAGCAAAAAGCCAGATCAATTCAGCACATGGATATCATTTAAAAGCTATCTATGCTCTAAGCAATTTATCCAATTGAGGCTGGAGGGAACACTTCAATAACCTACCACTGCTCATCAGGGTTGTGGGAAAGATGGCACATGCTTTCTACAAATACGTTTTTGAAAAAGGAAATCCTTGCAGGCTTTCTTTTTAATTTTCACTCATTTTTCTTCTGCTTCTTCTTCCTCCCAATTTTGTTTCTTTACAGAAGTGCTGTTTTAGTAAAACATTCTTTTGCTTTCTCACAAAAATTGGAAGATTTTCAAGTGATTTTTTTTTTTGTCTGTAAAATATGATATTGAGTTTGAAGTATCTGTTTTGGTTAAAAATACACAATGAAATCATAGCCTGAACTGGAGCTTCTCCCAGCAAACCCCTTCGGTTTAGATTTGTATTTTTGTCTGAGGGTTATTTGAATGTTATGATCTCATATCCTCATTAAAATAAAGATTTCTAACTGTTACTTGCCCTAGCCACTAGGTACATACAGATGTAGATAGAGATCCTCTTCCCTCAGATCCTCTGAGGAGAACTGGCAAAGCCCCTTTCAGCAGCACACCGGGAGCCGCCCTTCGTTAGCTTCCCCTGCACCTGCCGGGAGAACAGAGAGGAGCTTGCTGGATTATAGGATGCAAAAATAGTGCTGAGTCGCACGTTGGCTTTCATGTTTCCAATTTATGTTTCTGACTTACCTCCTGTGACAGTCTGAAACTCCTGAAAGGCAGAAGAAGGCTAAAAAGTGCAAGAAAGCTTCAGGCTCACCCGTATTGTCGTGTCTCTTCCAGGTGTTTAATGTGTACTTGTGTTTAGCTGGCTTTCAGATGCTCTGGCAGGAAGTATTAATATTCACAATTAATGTATTGAAGACACTTTTATTCTGTCATTCCTCATTTTCTTTCTGTCACTTTCCCAACGATGCTGGAGAGCGATGGCTTTGGAGGAAGCCGCAGGATGCGGTACAGCAACCATCGGCTTCCCTTCTGTTGGTGGGGATGTTTGTACAGCATCCCTCTGCAGGGGGGGAATTTCTTTGTAGGATTCATTTACGAGCAGTAAATGTAATGGGCTGTAAGGTTGGATCATGAAGGCTTTTTTTTTTTTTTTTTTTTTTTTTTTTTTTTTTTTTTTTTTTTTTTTTTTTTTTTTTTATAGGATAAAATTTTTTAATAAATTTAATTTTATTTTTTTTTTTACAGAGGATTTTTTTTTTTTTGTTTTTTTTTTTTTTTCTGCTGAAGCGGCTTCTCATTTTAGTTTTAACTACAGGAGACAGGACAAAATTGTTAAAGCAATCCAATTATATCAGCTGTTGAACAGAGGATTTCTGTCCACCTTTCCCAAGTGAAAGAACCTAGCAATAGCTGCATTAGCCTTTAAAATTTTCCAAATTGCAACCCCCCCTAACATGACTTTGAGAAGTCTGGGTACTCTGCTGCTGTTCAGCTACAGTTCTGCAGTTCTGACCATCCACCCCCTACTCTGCAGTTTCCCCCGATTATCTTTGCTGAAATTAGCACAGTGAACCCCACAGTCCCTCTTTTTGCTCCATTTTAAATGAGACAGAGATCAAGTAGGTGAACTCTGAATTTCTGACTTCATTTTATCTTTGCACCAGAGTATTTCAAAGAGTCTGTCATCACCCAAAGGAGAGAGAAAGCCAGTCACAACAACTAGCCGGTATTTATTTATTTACTGTATAGCAAAGGAGAGGTTGCATAAGCATAGGAAAGCATTTTGGGTGCCTGGAGAGCAAGGGCATCCTTAGCTACAAGGTTCAGCCTCTCTTCTGAGTAGTCACTTCCCACCAGCCCCATTGGCATGGGTAAATGGTGTCAGCAGTTTCTGTGGAGTCTCGTCATTTACAAGGGGAAATAATTAATTCCCAGCTTTTGACAAACACATAAGGAAACTGGAGTTGCTCAACTAATGGAGCTAATAGGCAGGACCTTCAGGATTATTCAGGTCCTGCTTTTGCTGGTGTGCTGCTCACACCTCTCCTCCTCTCGTCTCTTCCAGGCTGCAGACTGCAAGCACTGCTTCCAGAGCCACAGAGGACACAAAGCCCCCGCTCTCACTCTCCAGCTGAGATTTCTTTTGTCATTTCTTTTGTTTTTTGAAGTTCTCACAAAAGTGCCTCCCAGCTCACTCTGTTTCTTCACTGCTTGGAGGATTATATGTGACACAGATGGTCCCCACGGGTCAGACCAGGCTGCCACGCAGGTAGTTAGCATCACCAGGACCTGGGGAGCACCACCAGCAGTCTGCAGCTCCCCTGGGCTGGCTGTGAGTTGGCCACACCCCAGGGAAGGAATGGTCACTCTCAGTACCTCGAGGTCCCTCATCAGCTGCATCATAACCATGGCAAAAGAATTTGGCTGGGAAAGTAAAGCAAGCAGTCAAATATGGGCCATGTTTTAGCAGCCCCTTCATCTCAAATATTTCAAGTCACTTTTGTACAGAAGTTAGCTGTAGTTCTTTGGAGCTCTCATTATTTTCCCAGTGTGAGAGCCACATACCTTGCTGTCAGGCCCTCAGGTAATCACATACACTTTCTAACTTACAAAACCAATTTCTAATAAGTAGCTTATATGAACTCATCTATACTTATCTAATTTAAAATACACCTTCTGAGCAAAAACACAAACTCCAAACCATGGCAGGAGTGTTCAAAGCAGAATGCACACTCCGTTGTCGTTTGCTGCAGCTACCGTTGTCTCGTTCACGTCGGCACAGGGGCTAGTGGGCTGGGAGCTGCAGCTGACTGCAGAGACAGGAGGAGGAGGAAGAGGAGGAATCAGTGCAAATTTCAGATCATGAAAAAATTTTTGATTCAGTGCAAGACAAGTCCTCGTCACTTTCTGGCAGGCTGACATGCACAATTTTGTTTCCTCAAGGAAAATCTAAAAGCTTCCCAGGAGAATTTCTGGGAGAAGGGATCAAAAATCAAAGATTTCCAAGCAAAAAGGGCTACTGAAGATCAAGGCATCCTGAAGGCTTTTTCTGCCTCAGTGGTAGCCTGAGTTGTTAATTCACAGTTTTCATTCCTAGGAAATGCTGCAGTGGGGAATGAAAGTTAATCCACCTTACAATTACAAAAACACGCGGGCTTATCCTGAAAAATAAGGCTGTGACTAGATGGAACAAACATGACTCTTTTATACAGTCCTGCTAAAAGAAGATGTTGCTTAATTCTGGAATTCCTTGAAGTATTTTTGACAGCAATCACATCTGCTGCCATAAAACCCCATCACGGCCTCTACCTTTGGGAAAAACGTATTTAATAATCAGCAAAGCTCAAGCTCAGCTTGTTGTAATGAATTATTAGAACCGTCATCATTTTCTTGCAAAAAAAAAAGGTGTGAGGGGGAGCTGTAATGGAACACAATTTTATGTTTTTCCATTTAATTGATGACAGCCTGAGTTTTTATTAATCTTTCTGGGCTCTGGTGTAAGATGCTGAAAAAGCTAATATGGGATCATTGTATCTGGTTAATGTGTGTGCTTTGCAAAATTGATAAGGCCTGTCAAGACATAAATTATTTAAAATTTGATAAATGTGTTGAAATCATTGAATTTTCAAACAGACAAAGCAGAGCAATTTCTTCCCCACCCCTCCCAAAGCGAGGTTTTTGCGCAGCTGCTCAGCGATGCTGCATTATCCCAGCAGCAGACGGCTCATAAGGAACTGGGATCATCACGAAGAAGCCAGAGAAGTATCCTGTGCTGCTGCAGGGGTGACAGGACTATAAACCTACAAGATACATCCTCAGGGATGGAAGTAGCTGAGAGCGCAGAGGCCACTGGAAGCCTCCCAGTATGAGTTTTTCACTGGTGGAACTGGCAGCAGGAGGAGGTTATGAGTGTTGCCTCCCTCCCACCACCCCTTCCTCTCCATGGGTGTGATGAAAAGCTCCCAGCAGCACCAGAACAGTGCTTCAGAGCTGTTTATCCCAACAGACCTCTTTATTCCAGCTAATTGCCGAGAGTTTTTCAATGATTCCTGGCAGGGGCGAAGCCTAGAAGTGATTGCTGGTGATTGATGAGTAACCTGGATAGAATTCCCAAAGCATCAAAACGATTAACTCCTGCACGGCTACACCTGCTGGTATTTAGTGCCTTGCCCACAGAGAAAGCTGGGGGAGCAAGTTCCAGATGAACCCAAATTTATTTGTGCAAATAAAGAAAATACAGTGTTTACTGATACCAGTGTCTCGTTAATGCCGGCTCACTTCTCCAAAATCCTTCACAGGGAACGTTATTTACCCTGTGCTGCTCCACCATGGCCAGGACTATTCATGGAAGAGAAAGGTTTTGAAGAGCAATCACAAATCTTTTCCAAGAAGCACACAGGCGGAACCAATGGTGTGAAGTTTAAAATTACATAAATATAAAGCACATCATACTTTGGTTTGAGCTCTTCTTGTGGTTAACGTCGCAAAAGAAAACAGCAAGGCACCTTGTGGGCTCTGAGCATCTCGATGGGTCCAAGATTATGTTTCTGACTGGAAAATATCTACACTCTAATGGAAATTTTAGGTTTACTGGGTGACATTTTACAGCCTCTGTAATACGGAAAAAGATGAGGTGATTTCTTCTGTTTGGAAATGGATGGTTTGGAGGCAATGGGAAAACGCAGGTGCAGCGGAGGAGAGCTACAGCAATTGCCATCTATTTAAATGTACACACCAACTTCCCTAAGCTAGGATTTTTCAAATACCCTACTAGCAATATTTTCCACTACAGAGAAGCATTATAGTGAAAAGGGAAGATGCTGAGGAAGTCATTTTTTCCAGCATGTGCTGCATTCTTTTAATACATATTTTTTTTATTTCCCAGAAATTGCTAACCAATGTGAATAAACAGCTGAACAAAGAGCATCGGCCCATCCTCACGAATAGCAAAAGCTGTCATCAGGCAAAGGGCCTTTGCGATGTATAGAGGAGAATGATGCATTCGAGTTCAGTTCTCTTATAGCGCAAAAAGCTTTATTCAAAATAGAAAAAAAAATCTGCACACGCACAAAGAAGGTTTTACATTAAAAAAGCACAAATATTATTCAAATCTCTGAACAATGCATCCTCATTCCTGCTCCTGCGCTGGGCACGGAGCAGAACCAGGCTTTGTTAGACATCTTTTTGCTGAGCGCCTGCAAGGTCCCCTGTCCTGCAGCCCACCGGGCACAGAACTTTGTCAGCCTCGGAGCCTCCTTCCTACAACGGAATCAGTGAAACAAGACAGTGGCAGGATGAAGCAGAGTCGAGAATTAAAGGTTGGATGAGATTAGAGTCTGCAAACTATTTCAAAGAAAGAAACAGGAAAAAATTAGCCAGGTTAAGTGTAAGGCACAACTTCCAACAGTGGCTGGCGATTGCTCTCGAGGCCTCACACAGGAACGTTACATCCTTATAATTCAACATCTGAACGATTTCGTATTCCTATCTTACAAAAGCTGTTTCGTTGCCGCATGAAACAGTCCGTGTCGCTGCAGCTCTGGGGACACGTTTCATTATCTTGAGAGTCCACTTCATTCGGCGTAACACGCAGATAATTAAAAGTAGTAGTAGTAGTTTAGCACAATGCAACTCTGCAACTCCACCATTGCGGTTTTGAAATAATTGTGCCCTAACTGATGTGACAAACCTCTCCGGTTTGAGCGTGCGTTAGTGTTTCCCACACTTCAGCCATCCCCAACCGTATACCCGCATCTTTCTTCTTTCGATATCAGAGCCTTGTGCACAAAGCCATTCGGAAAGCAAGGCGCCGCTATCTCATTCGGAGTGAGAGGCCCCTGAAGAGACATACGCTGAGTATTACCCGGAACACATGCCTCAGTGCTCTCTGGATTCTTTCATAAAAGGCGAGGGGAGAAAAGCCAAAGAGCCATTGTAGGGATTTCAATAACCATCGCAAAGGAAAAGCAGCCCAGGAGGACAAGCGTGTGTGTTCCTGTGCCCTTGCCAGAGGACAGTCAGAGCTGGGTGTGGACACAAGCCAAGTCAGAACCTCCTGTGCACCAAGCAGCTTCGTTTCTACGTATTTCTCCTTAAAATTTCCAACCGCGGTTCCCTCCAGCTCAGTTACTAACAGCGATACCAAGGATAGGCGCCCACATTTCTGAGTGGTCGTTAGCACTTTAAGCAGCGGATCATCTAGCTGTGCAGCACAGAAGTTCTGGGATTTCAGCATTGCCAGGCCCCTGGTCCCAGCTGGAATCTGTAAATGCAGCCGAAAAGCCTCTTTTTTCCTGCTTTTAAAGGCCTCGGGTCAGTTTTGGGGTGAAGGATGTGCATCAGTTCTTGTTTCATCTGAACAGAGTCACTCCTCTGCAGCAGGGGAGTTCTCTCCCCAGCACTGGGGATGGGCAGCTGCTCTCAGCATCACCCACCTGATCCTGAGTTTGGGAGCAGGCTTCACAGTGGCTGAGGAACCGTGCATAAACATGACACGGTTTCTCCAGGACCGTTCCATCACGGTGGAAACAATGCTGTGACATTGTTGTGAAAGCATCGCTGTGACAGCGCGATTTGTGCTGGTACAGATCAGCACCCGTCACTGTTCCCATTAGAATCTCCCGTTTTCCTGAGTTCAGAGCTCAGCCATAAAACACATAGCGTAGAGGCAGAAAGTTGATGTACAAGGTCTCTGTCTGAGAATGGTCATTGTCATCCTTTTTTCCCCCCTTTCTAACCTGAAGAAGAAAATGACAGATTTCCACAGAGACACTCCTGACCACTGCATTTCGATCCAGCCGTAGATTTATTAAGCAATAGTGACGGCCGCCTTTCAGCGTTCAAGTTGTGAACGCGCCCATGATGGCCACCTTTCGACATTCAATCATAACGACTGCATGAGGGATAATCAGGAAGAACACGTGGTGCATGGGTTTGGGCTCTGGTTCAGAGCCTGTTGCTGGAGAAAAGCCCCAGTGACAACCCAGGGCTTTGGAGTGTCTGATCTTTGCCAGGTGATGACACCATCCCGAGCCTGGCGCTGCACGGTTGGTGATGAAGCCAGAGCAGTGTTCTGCCAGGAGGAGGAGGTGGCAGCAGTTTAGGGATGAGGACAGCACGGTTCTTTCACCTTTCCCTTTTCAAGGACCCTTTTTTTCTGTTCACACATTTCCTAAGAATAATTGCAGCTGAGCAAGTTTTTCTTTGTACATTAGGATGATGGTATGAGACAGTTCTGAAGAGAACAAACCCTGAAAACACATTCTCCAAAACTTCTGTTCAAGCTGTAAAGGACCTAAAAAGTTAGATGATCATTTCTAGCCTGCTGAATCACAGATCCTGCTTCTGAACTCTTGAGCATTTTAGTACACAATTACGACAGCAGAAATAGCTGAATAAAAAGGATTTTAAGCCTAACGTAGTTGGGAGGTTAAGTGGGGAGAAAATCAAAGGGGAATGGAAAATTCTGTGTTTCTGTTTCACTCCATCTTTTAGCAGAGGTGTCACTTGGCTGTTCGGGTTTTCCAGTATCCTTGGGCTTATTTTTATTCTCAGTCCTAGAACTGTCCAGAGATTTATCCATTTGTCCCTGTGGATGGCTGCCATTGAACTTTTTGCGCCTCGTGTAAGCTATTTTGAGGAAAATCCTTGAGCTTGCGTGGCGCAGCAGACATTACTCATGGCAGTAGTCCACATGAGTAGACCGGTTCAGACCCTATTGGTATAAAAATATTAATGGCTCCATTTGTATCTTGACAGTTTTCTTTTCACACTTTATACAATTCTTTCTTTCTGTTTTGAAACAGGTATTTTGTGACGCTGATCAAGTGGTACAAGCCGCAGACGTGCTGGACTGGGAAGACAAGGATGCTGCAGAGACACTGGTGGACAACGTGGTCCATTCCAGGATCATCAATCCTCTGCGCCTGTTCGTTAAGCCATCTCCAGTACTGAAACATGGCCAGGTATCCTACTCGGACAGCATAGAAAACTTTTGGGATTGGTTGTCCAACATCACGGAGGTTCAGGAATCTCTCGCACGAACTAAACGCAGACCTATAGTAAAAACTGGGAAATTCAAGAAGATGTTTGGATGGGGCGACTTCCACTCTAACATCAAAACTGTTAAGCTGAACCTCCTGATCACAGGGAAAATCGTCGATCACGGCAATGGGACCTTCAGTGTTTATTTCCGACATAATTCCACAGGTCTGGGAAACGTTTCTGTAAGCCTGGTGCCACCTTCCAAGGTGGTCGAGTTTGAATCTTCTCCACAGTCAACACTGGAGACCAAGGAATCCAAGTCCTTCAATTGCCGAATCGAGTACGAAAAGACAGACCGCGCGAAAAAAACTGCCTTGTGCAATTTCGACCCTTCAAAGATCTGCTATCAAGAGCAGACTCAAAGCCATGTCTCCTGGTTGTGTTCCAAACCGTTTAAAGTCATCTGCATTTACATTGCTTTTTACAGCGTCGATTACAAACTGGTGCAAAAGGTCTGCCCCGATTACAACTACCACAGCGAGACTCCGTACCTGTCCTCCGGCTGATACCACCGTGGGTAACTGTAGAGATACAGCATCAGTCGTAAAAATAAGCATTTCCATTAACCTTTTGGAGAAGAAGATGTTTTCCTATCAGGTTAAGAAGTCTTTTAAAACTGTCGCTGTGGTTGTGCTGTATCGTAAATAATCCAAATAATTATGTAACAATCGTTTTCATTTGAGACCATTGTATTTTAGCGCTCTCGTTAATAAGGGAACTAGCAGGCAGATACATGAAAAAAAATCAAACAAAATTTATGTCTGTAACGAACATTGATCTTGAAAATCAGTTTTTTAAATTAGACTCGATAGCAGAGAAGTTGTCTTTTACTTGAAATGGAAAACACGTAATAGGAAATGATCCTATTTCTTGTTGGGAACTTTAGAAGATGACAACGCAAAGAACAAACGATGAAACAGATGCCCAGCCGATTATATACAAAACCCAAATAAACAGCTCTCCCAGTAATTTCATAAAGAATGTTACACACGCAGGGCTCAAGGAGTCCAGTCCAAATATTAAGAGAAAGTGCTATTTCTAGGACAAGAAAATGAAAGGAATCTGCATTTCTACGAGTTGTAGTAGTTGTATGTATTTGCTGAAGTGAAGAGTGAGTAGTTCTTCCTTCAGACTTCTTACCTGTGGATATGCAATGATGTCATTAGACACTGACGAGCTTTAGTTCATTAGACCCACTAGGTGTGCAGGTTTGGGGGACATTTCTTCCTTCCATGGTCACCATTGGTTTTGATTCTTCTCAAACGTTTCAAGCATTTACATCTACACCAGCACTAGATTTACAGCGATAAGAGAACACACGTACCTTGGAAAAAGATCATCTCTGGTTAAGTCTGAAAATGGTTCCAGGGGCTGGCTGGCACGTAAAGGCCGCAATTCTCTTGCAGCAAGGAAAACACATCACAGCATAAAGACGATACACAAACACCACAAGCTTTCTGCTTAACGGCACCCCGTTGTCTTCCTTAGCATTGCGTTGCTTAAATTTTGACTTGAAATATGCAACGACAGATAAAGAGGACAACAGAAATCTATGCATCGTTGCCTCATTAAGCAGATTTCAAACAATCGCTGTCAACATAGAGAATATTCAGGCAGGTTTCCCCCCGGTACAGAACAGCATCACTCCTCTGAAGTTAGCTGTAAGAACAGAGGGTCCAGCTGTGGCTTTGCTGCCGCAGGACAGATGTTGCTTCTGCCACAGTCAATAGCGGTTGGTTCCAGCGATGCTGCTTCAAGCGTCAGCCCCCTGCGCTCTCCGTGGGTATTGATTTTGCTGCTGCTGCCAATTTGCTGTCATAGTGCTGCATGACGGGTCGGTGTCACAGGTCCCGTGGAAGAAGCTGGCTGAAGAAATTGCTTTTTATTGCCTATGATCAAACTTACACACAGGGTCTGAGAAGTTACATACAGCTTCAATAGAGTACTATTAAAATACTCAGTTCAAGCGTAGTACTCAGACAAATGACTACAACAGCTCAGACTCACTCCTGGGATTAATTCTGATTTCCTTGGTAAAGTCTCATACAAAAAAAATGGTTAAGAATATACAAGTAACTGGTTAATTTGTTTTTCTGTTTAGGTGACAAATCTAAATGTGTGGTTTAGTTTGATCAATAATCTAAATGTTTTCCTTCATCTTATTTCATACAGCGTCTCTCCTGGTCTAAACGATGTTTTTTAGTTTGTCTCTTACTGTTGATTCCTCCAGGATGGTCTAGTTTGTATTCTGTAGAGCGTGTCCTCGTTCTGGCTGTAGATAAGCTTGGATTTATCGCTACGAGTTCAGTGGTTGGTGCTTTTGTAACTTAGCTGTAAGCCATGATTTTATTGCCATGTATTTTTACACAGCACTGTAGGCAATTAAAAGAAAACCCTACGTGCTATTTATTGTAGAGTATGTGGAAATCATGTATGTATATACACTGAAATACGTGTACATATACAGAATATATGTGTACATGTATTTGTATGTAAATAAAGAGAGTTTGCTAAATCTGGCACTTGCTTGTGGCATTTTTTTCTTTTTAAATGTTGTATATATAAAGACATGAAGTAAAAGTAAGACCCTGGAACACGCCACTGAACATTGTTCTCCAGCTGGAACTTGTTTCTGTAGGAGACATTTAAGTCTGTGCTGCAGTGAACGATACTGCAAGCCCAGGCAGACGAGGTTTGATAGCACTTCATGATCTCCAAGAAATGTTTTGATGAAGACAATCAGAAACTGTTTAATAATTGTGTGCGCTACATTAAAAGCAAAGGCGTTAGTTGAAAGGAGAAAACGTGCGTCAGCTCCCCCAAAGCAGGGAGGTGCCGGAGACGCAGCTGCACCCGCTGCTGGTTCAGCCCCTGCTCCGAGTTCCTCTGATTCCATCCTCTCGCTGGGACACTGCCACTGCCCCAGCCGAGGTTTCCAGACCTCAGGAAGACAAAGCAGAGCCTGGAGCAAACAACCATCGCTCTGGAAACACGTGGGCCCCTGGGGATTCCCAGGGAAAGGCTGTTATGAATCAAAGGACAAATATTTTAACAGGTTTAACACCTGAGCTTCTTGAACCCTGAGTAGACACGCGTCCGCCCAGCAGCTTTTGACTTAAACCAACTCTCAAGCTCATCAAGCAAGGCTGGGGCTGGTGCCACACCATGGGAGCAGCGCTGGGCACAGGAGCCTGGAGCAGCAGGAGAGAGTTAACCCAGACCCAGGGCCCCAGCTGCAGCCCTCCTCCAGCACAGCCCCTGGCAGAGCTGGTGCCTCTCCCCTGTGAGTCCCCCTGTGGCATTTGTAAGTCCCTCCAAGGAGCTTTCCTGCCCCAAACCTCCCCGTGAGAGAGAAGCGACCATCACCAAACCTGTCCGGCTCCCTCTGCACCCAGCAAACACCAAACAGCTCAGCAAAAAGCCAAAGTTTGCTGAAAGACAAAGGCAACAGCACAAAGGGGCTGTGCACCCACGAGAGGTGCCTTTGGAGACTCAGCCTTTGCTCTAACACAGCCCGAACATTTTCCCAGGGAGAAGCCAACCTTCAGCAGCAGCAGCCAGCAGTATCCTGGGATGCTGGGACGATGGAGAAGGTCGCCCCGCTCTGCTCCCACCAAGCCCCAGCACAATGCAGCAGCCTGGGAGCTGGAGAGAGCCTTGGTACCAAACCCATCACGCCAGAGAGCTCACCACCACGCTTTTCCCAATCAAAATACTTTAAAAATCAACTTTAAAGCGTTACCATTTTTTTTTTCTCCAATCAATTTTGAGAAAGTCACTGCAGAAGAGCACTTGCAATCTTATTGCAGCAAAAATCAGATTAAGAAGAAATTCTTTACCCCCAGCAAGGTAAGCCAAATACAGTCTGATGAACCAAAGAAGTGCCAGGCTTCATCAGGTCCCATTCCACACTGCCCGTGGAAACACAGCTAAAGTTGATTGAATTTCACTCGGAACAGGCCCTATTTTAAAAAGCATTTTCCTGTGTAACAGGTGACTATTTTAGATAAGTTTCCAATTACTATGATTGTTCCTCTCATGACTCTTATTCAGAAGGATTTTAAAAGAAAAATTGGGAAGATTGTTTTTCGCAAGTGTCCCAAGTGGGGCATAATGATGTACGACTGCAACAACTCAATCTAGAAGTTGTTAATAGACATACTTTAATTTAATCCAAATCTCAGCAGTATAGTTCTGCATGCATTTATATTGATGCAAACACATATTTAAAACACCTTATTAAATACACTTCCCAGTGTTCTCCCCAGCAAGTGGATATACATATAAAAAAATCCCAATAAAAAGCTAATTCATGACCCCCAGGGAAGCATCAGCTTTTTTCTCTAGCACACCATACAGTGCTGAGGGGACCCTGTGCAGTCAATATTTTCTTTTTTAATCATTTCAACCTGAACAGGGAGGTAACAATTTGTTTTTTCCTTTTTCTCTTCTGAAGAATTTCATCCTTTGGATCCTCAGCCTTTTCGATCCCTGAGGTCAGATCCTGCCATGAGCTCTCAGCTCCCCGCACCACCAGCGATATTGCACTGGGACCCCGGGGCTCTCTCACCGCCCCCGTGCCCGTTCGCCGGCTCTTCCATCGAGCGGCCACGCTGTACTACAGCACCAAGCAAGGCAGAAAAAAGGAGAAAGCTGAGTGTTGTGTGCTCTGAGCTCCCTACGGTTGCTGCATTTTCTTCTTGGGGAGAATTTACTCATCAGTGCTCAAAGAGCAAACCCCTGAATAGTGCTGATGCAGCTGGAAAAATTCTCGTAGCAACTGGGAGAATGTGTTCAGTGCAAATCCTGCGCTGCTGCCTTTTTTTAAATTTTAATTCAAGGACATTAGAATTTGCTATTTGTTTTCTGCTCTGTTGACCAGCGTAATCTGGATAATGTTTTATTTATAGTATAATAATGATTCGTCATTACCGCTGTCCCTGTTCAAATATGCGCAGCTGAAAAGACAATAACAAGTCGCAAACACTAAGTAGCTCAGCAAAATACACATCAATCAAGTAGATTTTTAGCTGTAGGGTGTCTCATTTGAAAAAACAGACTTTGCCATTCCCCTCTCTGTCTCTTGTGAACACCTCTTACACACATCCCCCAGAAGCAGCTTCTTTGCTTTAAAACTTGCAAATAAAATGATGTTTCTCACGTACTGGCAGCAACTGCCAAACTGTACTTACAAGGATATCGCTTGTACTGTATTCGTCTCTGGCAAAAAACTAGGAATTAATGTCATCCACTCACAGGTTTACAAAACCAAAATCATCAATTTATATCACGTGCCTGGAGTTAAGCGAAAAGAAGCTAAACCACGTGTCGGCACAGCTCCGCGTCGCCCGCGCAGCCCAGCTGCCTGCATGCGCGAGGAACCCACCGGCTCCACAGCGAGGGACCGAGGAGATGAATTGTCATGAAGCAGCCCCCTTCGGCCAAACCACACCTCACCGGCAGGACTGCTGAGCACAGCTCTGCCAAACCTGCTCAGATCCGCAACTGGAAGTGATGGGAACTGAACGGGCTCTGCTGGATCCTGCCAGGACCGCTGTGACCGACCACATCACAGCTCTCCAGCCCAAAATACCAGGAGGTTTTCAGTCAGGAGCAAGGCTCCAACTGTTGGCAACTCTCAGGCAAGAACCCCAGTCACCTAGACTAAATTATGAAGGAAAAAAAAAAAGCTTTTCCAAAGATGTAATTCAGTGTCCAGCATCAGCTGCAGCCCCATTAAAAAGCAATTACAGTCATGGGAAAACACCCTCCTCAGGGAATAAAAAATTCTACCTATGTAAAGACCAGTGGGACTGACTCTAAAACAAGACTTCAAAAGAAATACCAGCACCGTCCTATTCAACAGGAATGAAACAGCCAAGTGGGGCAGACAGTATTTCCTGCACTGCTCTCTGGTTTTGTCCTCAAGTCAGAACAGAGAAAAAAAATCCCCTACTTCAGGGACTTCTTAATGTATTTTCTTCATCTTATCAAAAGCACACACCTGTGGTTCCTCACCCAGGCATGGGAAAGTGAATTACACCGAGGGCTCGGAGATGACAAGCATTTCTGTGCTGCAGTCAAAAGGCTCAACCACTTCTCTGAAACATTTTCTCAGACATCCCACCATTCGCTTTAACCGTTGTTAGAAAACAAGATGGTTTTATTCCCAGCCTGACCCTGGACTTACATCTCGTGTTTCAGTCCTCATCCTGCACATCTGCCCTTGGCAGCTCTACATTTTAGCCACCTGGGATGCAAATCCCATTTCTCTATTCTCTCACCCCGTTCCCAGTCAGTCCAGGGCTCTTTCATCATTATGCAGTCAATTAGGCTTTGGCTACCTTATCTTCACAGCTCCAGATAAGCTGGTGATCTTCCTGAAAGGTGATACATTATAATTGGTTCCAAATTGGAGAGAAAAAGAATGGGAAAATATGAGACTTGGAGGTTATTTGAATTAGCCCTGAAGTTAATAATGGCAAAAAAAAAAAAAAAAAAAAAAANAAAAAAGGCACCTAGAGTTATCAGGATGTTTACTTAGATCTCCCAGTATCAATCAGGTGTATTATCTTTTCCAGCTGGTGTTGCTTCTCAAGAAATAAGTCTTGGGATCTTTTGTTCTAGAGATCCTACAGATAACAGCGATGCTGCCAGCTCCCAAATGCAGGCAATGAAACAGATCCATGGTGCTGGCACTGAGCCACGTCGGGACAGAGTGAAGGGTGCAGACGCCTGGCACAGGGCACATGCCAGGTGCCCAGACTCTGCAGACACCCCTGTTATTTATATATATATATATATACACACACATATACATATACATATATATATACACACACACAACCACAATTGTTCAGAGTCTCCAGCTCAGACAGTCCCAGGCAAGCTCAAAGCAAACAACTCTCACTTCCAGCTGGGACTCGGGAACATCCCAGCAGGTTTCTTGCATTGCTGCAACCCACATTTTCATCCCTGTGATGAAAACAATAAACACCTGAGCAGCCCTAAGAGCTGGGTCTGGATATGAGGTTTTGGGATGGGTGGGCAGTGATTGCACTCCCTCCCATCTGAAAAAAAAAAAACCAACAGTTCACGTCTTGAAAGTGTGTCAGGCTAATTTATCAGGATCATGAGCACATGTGTTTGCGCTCCATACAAGAACTGATCAGCGAGGAAGCCTCCAGTTTCGTTTGAGTCAATAGTACTTACGCTCTTCCCCCACTTCTCCATGAGGAGCATCTGAAGCTGAGCTAACCTGGGGTCCCAGTACAGAATATTTAACATGGGTTTCTGAGCAGGTAAACTAAAGGATTAAAAATATTTCAAGTTGCCATATGGACGATAAGCAAGCCTATTTACCGTATAGCACTTAACACTACTTAATTCCAATCCACTTCTCATGTCAAATAGATTTAACTGCAGCATTTCTGACTTCAATCTTTGAAGATTTGGATTAGCCAAAGTACTTGGGGAAAATATGATGCCTGCTCACCCCAGCTTCATACAGGGCAACAGCTCCGAGGGAATACCCTTCTGTCTTCTTCTTCCTTCTCCTAGTTTTAAAGGAAACACACCATCAATACATGGCACAGCTGAGCACAACCTGACTGCTCAGAGCAGAAACTTCTCCACGGATGAACAGTGCACAAGGCAGTCCAGACCCACTGGGTCAGCCAAGCTCATCACTGTGTCAAAATATCAGTGGAATCTTATTTTATTTGGCAAAAGGAGTGGAGAGAGAAATATACTTTTATTCTCCACACCAGTTATCTTTAAGACAAGCAGGGCCCCTTATTTAAAATATGAGTATTGAATGGTGTTGCCAGAAGCAGATTAATTGCAGCTTCCAGGAAAAACTCTGAGCTTATTTCACACTGACTTTTATTCCCACTTGAATTAAGTTCCTTATGTTACACCGACTCATTTGAATTTTTTGAATTGGTTTTGCATAGTATCATTTACTGATGTACTATCTTTAATTACATAACACACATACACTCTCCAACTGCATTATTAATGAAAGTGGTTTTAATTAAATGGCTCTCAGCATAATATTCAGTCATTAATTTCACATGCTCAGGATGAGGAGACATTCTATTCTGATGGTCTGGGGAAACTTTGTACTTTTGATGAGGGATACTTCCAAAGTGATAGTTTTAGAGTGAAGCTGAAAATCATTATGAGCCCTGAATTACCCTCTCAGCAGCTGGTGCCGACGTTCTGCTCTACCGGGTATTATCTATTTTTCAGCTCAAGTGCTCCTTTTGCTCTGCCATGCTTCCCCACTGGTAATTTTCAAACGTCTCTCGCTGGATTCACATCTATTCCACACTGAATAATACACAAGTTACGTTTTAGGAACAATTTAGAGGTAGACAAGGGCACTAAGGCTGCACCCTCTACAAAAGAAGACTCTGCACCCTCCTTTCTAATTACGTGCCGCCCACCTGCCTCCACTCCTAAACTTTTAGTGCTCTGAAAGGTGACAAAGAGCATTCAGGCTCTTGGGGATTGGGCTTTTTTTTCTTGCCCATCCACCAGATGGAGGAACAGACACTAGTACATCATGCAGGCTCTGCTGTGGGCATCCTCAACATTCATGTGCTGCAAAGAATGGCAATTATGGCCAAGAGACAAAAGAACAGCAATAAAACATTCTCTTTTCCCCCCATACTAGCATAAATTTCATATTGTCTGACTCAAAGATGGCAAGATGACCTCTTCTGCAGCCCAGCTTGGGAAGGAAGACCCACCTCAGCAGCCCTGTACAAGCTTTTCCCTTCCACAGACTCCAGAACAGATTTATTTTCACCTCAGTTAATGGCTTCTATTTATTAAGTAAAAAGAAACACAAACTTCAAAGAAAAAAAAAAAACGGTTCTAGGCCAGTATTTCCAGGAAGACTTTGGAAGTCTCAGAAGCAATTTTTGTCTTTCTAGAAGAGCTCAAAGGAACTGTTCAGTAACAAGATTGCACACTACTGTACGTGTCTGACCTGGGCATTTTGGGGCAAGTTTGTCCATCTTCCCCAAAGGCAACTGCAGATAAAACAATATCCCAGCAGGACTGTTCCAGGGACTCTCAGTATCTCATTGATCTCTAGTTTCCAGGCTGTTAAGTCCTGGCAACACACAGTCCCAGACTTTTGCTTTGAAGTAATGAAGTCCTTCCCAAAACACTGTCCTCTAATTTCTCAGACGTAAAAGCCTTTTCCCCAGGTGTCCTGGCTTACACCGTACCTACCGGCCCCTCTCCGCTTCAAGCCCAGCATCCTGCTCAGGGATTCCTCTCTGCTCTGCTGCCCTACAGCTGCCGTCCCCTTCCAGCTCTGCTCCTGCAGCCTAACGCAGCGAGACCCCTGCCCAGCCAAGCAGAGAGAACCTTGTGAGGAAGGAAAAGACAGTCAGGGAGGGCATCCATGAAAAGAAATGCTCAGGAGCCTTCTGTTGGTAAGATCTCTCACTTCCTTGGGAACCCAAAGGACTGAAAGGACTTTACCTAGGAACTTCAAAACCTCACTAAAAATCACAGCGAGACTCATCTGAGAGCCACCAGCTTTCAGTGGGCTGCCTGCAGAGAAGCCATGGGCTCGCACCACCGTTGGCTACAGGCTAGCAGCAGCAGCACCTGTATTTACAAAGCCTCACTGTTAAAGACGATTGCTTCTCAGGGTTTTTTAACGGGGGGGAAAGAAGGATGAACACAAAAAAATTCAATAAAAATCTACTATGTCAGAAAGACAGTACACATGGACCTCCAGTGCATTTAAAATGGATTTTAGAGAAGAGAAATAACTCTGGCATTTTTTACATGACAAGACTGATAATAATATATGCCCACATTCCCAGCATTTCATGGCTACATAAAACATTGCACCATAATGAAGATAATTGAAAGTATGACTTTCATCAATATTTAATCAGCATTTGGTGCTAACTCATTATTTCAGTACAATTAATTTGACATCTTGCTGTATGGCCAGCGCAGATTTCCTTCTAGAGGGTTGTTTTATTGGTGGGACCGAAGTAACACCAGACACGTGCACCTTCCCTGAGGCTTCTAAGGACGATGAAATATGGAGAAGATGACTGACATTTTAATCTACTGCAGGATAGGAAAGCAGAATATTGAAGCTTAGAATATGCATGTGTACTTGGCTAATGCATTTGTGTAATAAGGGAAATACTCTATTAAACTAACATTTTCAGAAAAAGTGTACCATCATCATACCTGCCTTTTCCTCACTGAATCCTGTACTACAGGTAGTAAATGGGGTACTGGTGCCACAAAGGAAGAGATACTTTTACGCATCTTAGAAGTTGGCCGCATCCCCAAAACTACAGAGATTGCTCAAATCATTATTTTCCTACACTTCAGACACATGAATGAAGTGTTTAACAAAGCTTCAATGAGTGTTACAAACAATGAGCTGGTACTAACAGCCGTCAGTGGGAAGTTTTAAGACCTGCTGTAAGAGCTGCTTTTGTTCACTTTGCACATACTCCCTTTTTTATTCAATATAATCCCCTCTAGCTGATTTTTTGGAATTTTCCTCACTCCTGTATTTTCAAAAATGTACTACTTGAATTTTTTAAGGCAAAATGGTTCTTTTTAAATAATTTTCAAGTAAAGGCAAATCTAATGAACACTCTATAACTTTGTTACATTTGAGATCTAATAAGACAACTGTATTCATGTCTAGCACGCTAATGGAGCAACATAAAGAACAAGCATTCACTCTCTAAAACTGAATTGGAAATAAAAGCACTCATCACCCAAGCACACTCTTGCTTATCAATTATTTGATGAATTCTCTGTGTTTTGAATATTTCCTCAAGACACACACACAAAAAAATTTACAGCATAAGCAAGCTGCAATTGCCCCTTTCTTTTTCTGGTTTGTAGAAGACATTCCCACCCATGAGTGCTCATACAGAAGAATTAAGCACAAACATCCTCTGAATACACCCCAGTGGACATTTCTGCTGGGTGTGCATGCGCTCAGAGCCAAGTGTGCTTCAGGGAAATTAATCCTAAATGCACGGAGCTGGTAACCAAGCCAATAGTAGTCCAGCTGCACACTCCAACGATGCAGCATGCTCAAATGCATTCATATCACATTTAGAGACCTGGTTAGAAAAACCCAAGCGTTTCTACTGGTGGAAAGCAGTACTGATGGGACAGAAGGCTAGATACAAGGTGTATACTCACCATGAGTACAGCCAGAAAGATCAGGGCTCCAATAGTTTTCACTTCTTAACTGCTAGTTACACCTGCCCTGCTGGGAAGCACCAACGCCCTCCTTCACTTCACCCTCAACTTCACTGCTTAAGCTAAAATTTAATAAATAGCTTTGACAACCACGTACAAGGATATTAACTGTTCGCATGATGAGCAGCAATACCTCAGCTCCTACCCACGCTTCCTCTGGGGGATCTGGCATTTCCTTTAGAGATGTTTAAACAGTGTTTATCTGCAGAAATAGAATAATTTAAACGGCTACGGCCAGTTCCGACAGTCAAGGTTTAGCCTCATAAGCAGCAAGAAAAGATTACAGAACTATGCCAGCACTACTGATGGTTCTGTGATAGGAATCTCTACATAGAGCTAAATAAGCTGCTTTTTATTACTGATGTGGTCTCAGTGGCACCGAACATCACTGAGCCAGCCCTGGGTTTTGTGTTTGTTTTGAAAGAAGGAAATAAGAAAAAAATATTCATGCCAGGCAAAACTTCTACCTTTGTAATTCATGCTAAAACACAAACCAGGATTATTGCTAAAGACAGTCTCAGTGCCACGGCACCTTCCTCTACACAGCTTTATTTGGAGGAATCAGGAACAAATGTTTAGTTTGCTCTCTGCAAACAAGTAAGGAGGGAAGATTATGGACTTGCTGATAGCTCTGACTTAAAGTAAATACAATGATTGTTCATAGAATGACTATGATCAAGAGTGCAGAGATGATTATTTACACAAAATGAGCCCAACTTAGAAACGCTCTTGGTTTTATATCACAGGGAGTACCATCAACAGCTGATACTTTTATATACTTTTTTTAAAAAAAGCAAAACAGACCTCTAGCATTCCTCAGCATTAAACTGAAGCCTCCTCTTAACATAAGCTAGTCATAAAATACTGCACTTTTACCTCTGTTTCTTTTTCTAACTGCCCAGAACATCAGCTTGTTGGAAAACTGCAGCTACCTGCCAAGTGCGTACTTCACCCTGATCTCACTGCTTCCTGAACATCCAGACCAACACATTTTTTTTCAGGATAATTCTTCCAGCAAGCCAGTATCAATATTCTGCTTAAGTATTTTTGATTAAGATTTGTACAGAATATTCAGAGGTGAACATAACCAGAGCACACTGCCCAGTAAACACCACATATTTAACCAAACAAGTGGGAAGACACCTATAATGAAATATTTGTTGATTAAAAAAAAGTAGTTGAAACGGCAAGCACTCCCTTCCTTTGATAAAGCACATCTAAACAAGTAGCCTTTTTGGAGCTATCCAGAGATGCTAATTTCAGACATACAGACCCTGCAGCTCTTGCAGACTCCCAGAGCTCGGACAGACCAGTTCCTACACTGCTCCCAGTTCCTGTGGTCACCATAGAAATACCACCAGTTTAGGAGTCCTGAACCAGTTAGGAGCAGAATCTGTCCTAATATATATATATCAAAAAACTTATACAAGTTCTACCCACCATGAATTATCCTAATGAACAGCTGAAATACCTGTTCTCCAGGCTGCAGGCAGGAGAGCTGCGGAGCTGGGGCAGTCAGGGCATCTTTAGCCTCGGCTTCCCATGACGGGGCAGCACCAGTCCCAGGAACACCACGCTGACGGTTTATAATGGACCACCTCCTGCATTTTGGTATCTCGAACCCTGACTCTAGCACCCTGTTCCCTGATCCACTTGAACAAGGTGGGCTAGAGGAGCCCTTTGTTTTAACCACCCTTGGTGCTGTACACCTTACACCTTGGGATTGCTTACATCCCTGTTTTTCTTCAACCTCATGAAACAGGACAAGGATGCTGCAGAAGACACATCTTCATTTTTACCCCCTGAATCTTTGTTTTCTGTCCCTATGTTCTCCCAGACGCAGAAGAACATTGAAATTATCTAGAACCAAATGGGTAAGATCAAAAATTGATATAAATGCAGAAGGGGAAATTCAACTTGTAACTGTTCAGCAGCAACATTTCTCCCCAGACCTCAGCATGACACCTCACTGTCTGTAGCTCAGTCACGCTGACTTGTTCAGTTTCGCAAGTTCCCATCTTGCACAGTGTTCATTATAGCCTCAAGGTATCAGTCTGCATTAGCAGCTTTAAAACATCTCCTTTGCACAAAAATCTGTTTCAGCTGATTATCCTGCCAAATATTATTTTTCTTCGAGTTGATGATTTCCTGCCAATCTATTACAAAAGCTTTATCCTACTGCCCTTTTTTCTGCTACTCAGAAAATATTTTTGTTTGATCTCAGTTCTTTCCTCTGGGATGAGCATTTGTATCAGAAGAGGCAAGATTAATTAAGCAGAAACCAAAATTGTGGTTTTTTTGTTTGTTTTTTTAGTAGTCAAGGGTTAGATACCTGCAGAGCAGCACGGAAAGCTTGAGCTCCTATGGAGGCAAAACCCAATGGCTTTCAAAACCTCATGCTACTGATTTTAAACACAAAATTCATGTGATATATTTGGATAAATCCCTTCACGTGTGCATGTTAGGAGCAGGACAAAACTGAATGACAATGTAAGAGGCATAAACAGACGCTAAAAATTAAAAAAAAAAAAAAGAACCCCACAATCCAAAACAACCAAAAAAACAACTTTGAAGAGCAGATGCCCTTCATCAGGATTTACCCAGTTTCATTTTGCAGATATAAATGTTCTCCAAAGCTGCTGTAGACCCGAGGGAGAGTTAAGGTTCCTGACAACAGATTTGCATCCCTACATTCCTCACCTATCCACTAAAGAGTACGGGGTAAGAAGCTGCTTTCCAGAAAAGATCCAAGACCTGGGTTATGCCCAAATTGTTTCTTATGGAAGTAGGACACTAAACTAATGCATCTATTGTATTCCCCCTGTTCAACTTTGAAAATACAAAACTGAAAAATCTGAAAAACCCCAACACTCTAAAGAAATAACAAAACTGGCTCACTCATATACACAAATCTACATTTTTTAAGAAACACTGGAGCCTGAATATGCAAATTGTAAGAATGTATTAATTATCATTAATCATTCCTTCACAAAGACTAGAACTAATTGGAGAAATACTTTGAGAAAATTGAAGTACATGACAAAGAATTAAGATTCATTAACTTTCAGTTCTCTCATCTGTCAGCATGTCAAAAGCAGCTGCCTGCTATTCTAGCATTACTGGTAAAACACTTCATATTTTCCTAAGCCAGTATACAATTTAACCCTTCTTCTAGCTTGTTCTGAGATTAAATACATCTGACAGGATACATTTTTTGTTTAAAGGCACTGCTACAAAGAAAAGTTGCATCTCCTTTTCTTTTAATCAGGGACATTGAACTTGCTGCAATTCCCTTATAAAGCATTTGCACATTCATTAGATATTTTGTATTTACTTCTATTATGAGAGGTGCTAGCATACATTCCAAAAAACAAAACAACAAAAAAACAAGAAATTTGAAGGAAAAGATACATTTAAAAAAAAAACCAACATATATATATATATATATATGCACACTGCTCCATGTCTAGCCTTTGTAAATGCACCAGCCAAATATGCAACGCATTCTGGGCATTATGTGTCCTAATGGTAACAGCCAAGAGCTTTGGAATATCTATAAAGTACCAGCAAAGTGCTGGCTTAAAAGTTTGTCTGTACACAGACACACGTGTCCCAGCAATCAAAATCAAACAGCTTTGGTTAACTTCAGCTGCACTGTGCACATGCTTCCCCCCACACCAGTCCCTACAATAGCAGCAAAGGCAAACAAATTTTTGTCTCCCAAATTTGTTGCCCTGGGATAATCCTCCTCAGGTAAATAGGTATAGACTCTTTTAATCCAGCAAAATAAAACAGTCCTGCTGTTAAGGAAAAATGAAGGTCTCCCCCATGTGTGTGTCTGCAAGATCTGACAGGGACAAGATGCATAATTTAACAGACTTCCCCCCCCCTTTTAAAACATACGGTGTGTGCTTTATGGAGTACATCACAGCTCTTAATCTGGGAACGGCACAACCACCCTAGCAAGATTTAATCTTTGCCTGCCACAGTAAATATTTTAGTTGCATACTTCAGTAGCAAGTAGGAGGTTTGTTTTAAAATTTGAAGACTTTCTAAACACAGCGGGGTTAGAAAATTATGTACATAATACACAAAATTAATTCTAAAGCTTACAGAAAGCTACCAACTTAAAAATGAAAAATTTAAATAGTTTGCTTGGCAATTAAGGTTAAAATGGGAGCCTAACCTGCAGTTAAAGCTTCTATGCTTTAAGAATTCACCCTATTAGAATTTTTTGCATATACTTCAAAATTTACCTTTATAAGTGAAAAGCCTCAGCCAGCTATGCAGTGAGAAATGTGGGAAGTCAAAAACCAGAACTGCTTAAAATGCAGCACAAGTTGCTTCCATTCTGATCAGCAGAGCAAAGTTTGACATAGTGCAATTTATTTTCTACATTACTATCACTGCCAACACATGAAACATGCATAAGTTTGGCAAAGCACAGATTGTTCACTCATTATATACATACCCCTTGATTGAAATACAGTACCTGCACAAAAATATTGTTACGCTCCACACTCTACTAAGAATGCAAGACAAAAATGTTAGTGTTGGGTAATGTTTTCAAAAGGAAGTCAAATCCGCTCTCGGCTCTACAAGATGATCACCACGTATTGCTACAGTCTCCTTCAAAACACTTTAACTGAAAACTCAAACCAATCTTGGTGGTTTCTCCATAGGCCAAGACCAAGCAAACTCTGCAAAATTATCTTGAATCAAAAGCTCATTTTTGTTATTTATGCTTGACTCAGGAGAAACCCAATTTTACACTTAAAGCATCAACTTCACATACTGTTTAAAATATAACTTATTTGACAACCACTGGAATGCCACCTCTATTCCAAAGCACTCGTGAATTGTCACAGCAGAGCCTGGGGTTTTTTCTCCCTGGATGCTGTGCTTGTAGTGGAAAAAGCAAGTCCTTTGCATCATACATCTGAAATGCTTCATTCGACTTCTGCACTTGTATTTCTTCCAGCTTTCTCTGAGAGAACAAAGGAGGAATCTTCAAAACTGACAACAATAAAAACATGTTCCTCTAGTGGAAAATTACCAAGAAGTTTACAGAAAAATAAGGTGTTCAAAACTACTCTAACTGCAATTAACAGCATTCCCTCTATTACCATCCTATCACAATGTTAAGCGCAAAGTTATTTGTGTACAACAGAAGCAGTCTGATCATTAATATAGTTTACTTAACACGGCAAGTAAAATTTGTAGTGGAATAGGTAATACTCTAAATTAAATGGTACCTGTAAACAGAAGTCATCTAAAACCTGAAAATCATTAATATTAAAGTTTATATTCTTCCATATAGAACATAGCTAAACACATGGAATTCTTTATTAAACAAAATACTAAGTTAGGTAAGATCCTAGAATAAATCAGGATTTCTCACGGTAAAGTTAAAATGCAAGTTGTCAAGATTAGTCAATAACAACTACGAAATTTGGAGAAGTGGCACAAAGAGATTTTAACCAGTATTTCTCACCTGTGACTGCTCAGGCTGCACTTTGAAATACTTTTCTTCTAGTGGCAATAACACTACTCAGTAGGACATCAAACTATCCTTCAGTGTATGGCAGGGTGGGCAATTCTGTATAGTCAGAGATGTTTTTTACTCTTACAGAATATCTTACCAAGTGAGATTCACTATTTCATCTTTTTCCCTTTTAAAGACAAGGATACACATTGGACTTCAAATAAGACTTCTCAGAAAGCTGCTGAAGAAAAAGTTACTAGCAATATTTCAGGTAAACCAAGAGTCAGATCTATTCACAGTGGGAACCAGTCACATTTACGCTGAAACCGCCTGTGAAGGGGTAAGTTATGCCACTGCTGGTAGAA
>VZTO01023990.1:0-20289 GCA_013400615.1 Syrrhaptes paradoxus
TGTCGTTAAATACTAGTGAGCTTAAGTATTAAATAGACAACCAAAATACCTATACCAAAGAAAACTGAACATCTCATTTCTTCATCTCTAGGAAGGTACAGAAAGAAACATTTTAAATGTAAGCAAAAATAAACACTATGCCCTCAAACGTTGTATGAGGGTGGAAGCTCACAGAAAAGCACACCTGGACTTGCCATAGAATATGCTTGCTACAGGCTTCTGTAGATTTTTTTTAGAATACCTAGTTACTCCCATTTTTTTTCTTGTGACATTTAAAAGATTGGCAATGGACTATAAAATATCTAGAAAATACTGAAGGGACTTTTTATTTTTATAAGATATACCTAATTAAGACAATATAGCACAGAGGTTCAATATAAAATGGATTAGCAATATTCCTCCTATTTGATTGCTTCATTATCTACCCTGAGTGTAAATCTTAATGTTATTCTGAAAACTACCTCCTCACAGACATGAGTTAAATTTCTTAATGAAAAGCTCATTAAATACAGTATTCTTGCCAAGGGCACGAAGATAGTGTTATTGCTTAAGCACTGGACCCTTAGTCCTGGGACATGGGAAGAGGGCTCTATTCCCTGCTCTACCACACACTTCTCATGTGATATTGAACAAGTCACTCTTGGCTGGCTTTGCAAATGTGCTCAGCAGCTGTTTCTTATGATCAGATTACCAAAGTGCTGAAATCTTTTGAAAATCTGGCTATTTATTTTGTTGCTGAATAGGATCAGAGATCTTTTGAAATCTGGCCCCAGTTGGGGTGCTGCACTCTTTTGAAAAGCTAGCCCTAAATCTGTATATGCCTCAATTTCTCTATTAGCATTATCAGCACTGTTCTGCTTCATCAAGAGGATGAGAAACAGCTGGCATACACAGCAATTCAAATTTGAAAGGGGATATATAAATGTAGAGTTGCTCTGATAGTTGTAGAAATGTCATATGTACTTAAGAAAAAAACCAACACACAAACAAAAAGCAGCTCCTGGTTTTTCTTGAACCTTTCCACAACTGTGGTTTTCTGTAAAATCTGAAGTAATATTGACAATATTATTTAGCTTGCTATAGGTAATGTTTGGGAATTGTCTACATGTGTAAAAATGTGAACAAAAATATTTCTCCTGTTTTCCTTTATGATTATGAACACACATTTAATGACTTTCCAGATGAAATAAAACATGGAAGTTTGTACTTGCCTGTGGTACCACCCCATGCAAAGCAAAAACAATTTTTCTATTATATAAGTAGAACACAAAGTGACAATGCACACATGCTTGTCCAGATGCACTCAGCTAACTCTGTGAGTAAGAATTAGAGGGAGTGGCATGCTCAAGCACTGAAATTAAGGTAAGCATTTTTTAACAGTTCCATTTTTGAGGAGGACTGTGGCACAACTGGAGTTAAATAGTTTATTAGGGATTTGCCTTTCTTTCCTTCCTTAGGAACAGAAATCACAGCATGACTAAGACCTTGGAAATGAAAAATAAATATGTCCCCCTTGCTTAAAAGCTAGCAAATAAACAGAAAAGATGCTTCTTAAGGGAGGTGTTGTTTTAAAATATCAAGCTAAGTCCCCAGCTATGGGGAGATTCTTGTTTTTCTTGCAATCACAGATAGATATAGAGGCTTACATGTTCTCTAAATTATAAGCTCTCTATGAAGGGTGTTCTTTAATTACAGACAGCTAATGAAAACAGTTTTTACTGATCTCTCTCTAATGTCCTGGGAAAGTCTCTACTATGGATTCATTGTATTCAACTTTATATCCCTGATTGAAATGGGAGACCACAAGAGCATAGGGATTTGGTGGAAACTCGATTTCCTTCCTCTGGGTTCAAAGAGAACAGTTGCAGAAATTAAGCTGCGTTGATATTGTGGTCAAACTTTGGTCAGACTTGGTTATACTTGCATATTATATAGATATAAAATCATTGCACTTTGGTTTTTAACATTGCTGTGTCTACCTTCAGTATCTAAATCTCGCTCCGGTGACCACAGGTATCTAACTATTACATGAAAAGAAAAATTATTATTAAATCCATATACTTCAACTTTCACTTCCAGGGCTCTGACTATTATTTACTGCAAATATTGAGACAGTCACTTTGGAAAATAATAATAAATATATAACTGAAAACATGAGATGGGAAACATAGATTTACTCTTCCCACTTAAAAAAAAAAAAAAGTTCGTGTGTTTTCTTTCACTTCAGACAAAATATTTTCTTTGAGTCATAATTTTTTACTTGTAATATAGAGTGATGTAACTCTTGGTAAAACAAATATAAAAGTCCATTCACCTACACTGCTTTATTCCCTCATGTCTACATACTAATAAGGACATGGCTCCCTGGCTGGGAGTTTTTGTTTGGGTTTTTTTATTTGTTTCTTAAGGTCTCTGCTACATTCATTATTGGTTTCTTCATCTCTTCATACAGATGTATTTATTATCTCCATGACAGACTCAACAAGGTCTACAAGAAGCAGTCATCCAACTGGAGACATAGGATAGAAGTTCAGATGACTCAGAAAACAAATATACTACACTAACAGAAGAAACCAAGTCTAAGCCCTATTGAATTTAGCAGGACTTCGAGTATGTCTTTACATTCTCTGCTCAGCTGAGCAGACTAAGGTATGATAACAACACTGCAACTGTTAAATCCAACAAGATTCAATTCCTCAACTGCTTTCATTTGCAAAATGGAGCACTGCAATATCAAGCTTTACTGAGGCTCTGCCCAAAACCGTCTTCTGTTCAGAAACCTGAACCTTCTGTTCAGAAAAGGATAAATAAAAAGACAAATAAAAAGTCTATCAGATATTGCAATCTACAAATAGCAACAGCCTTTTTTCATTTTACATATCAAAAACTACAGCAGTGACTACTTTTTGTCTGTTTCTGATTATCAAAAGCAAAAAGCAGAACAAGCGTTTTTGGCACACTGGATTTATTGCACATCTGTAATTGGCTAACCCCATCATGTGCGTTATTTGAAAAAGCTATGTAGACTCCACATATATTCATGGGTTCTAAAAAAGGCCACCTGGAGCTAACCCATGCAAAATAAAACATGAATGTAAAATCATATGAAAATATTTTTGGAAAGGCAGACTTGTTGTGGCACTAACTTTTACATAGAAATTTCTATACCACTATATAATGACAAGAAATTATCTTTTTTTAAAATTTGAAAGTTTCCCTGACTTATTTTGCCATCATCACCCAGGTTGGAGACAATGCATCTGTCAATGCTATTCTCCTCCTGACATATTTACTTCTGCAAGTATGAAGCCCATTCTCTTGCCAAAACACACTCAGCCAATACTGCCAATGTTCTCAACCATGAATTATAATGACAACACCCGCCATCTTTTAGCTGGAATTAGAAAGGTATGTTCTCAAGTCAGGAGTGAATCTTTAATGACACGGTAAGGACTAGTGTGCACAGAAAGACATGCACACTGAAGGAAGAATGAAGTGACAAGTTTAAAACTTTTTGGGGTTCCTTTTAAATATCAGTATTCTTCATCAAGTTGTTTTCATTACCAAGACTGCACTGAGAATGCAAACACATAGAGAAAAATGCAGGACTACAAAAAGGAGAGACTCAGCACTGGAAGCTAAGTACATGAGGAAGCCATCATGCATCTTTGGTGTTCCCAGCTAAGAACTGAAAAAAAAAAAAAAGAACATAATAAAAATGCAAAAATTACTGAGTCGGTGTAACAGCAGAAGAAGAGAAAAAGGAAGATGAACTGCAGTGTAATGGAATGGAAATACAGTAGTGGCTGGGAATGAGAGAAAAGACACTAAAGTCAGCTGTTCTGTTTCCTTGCTCTTAAAAACACTTACTGTTTGGGGTTTTTCCTATTTAATTGCTAAGTTGTAAGGTGGAGTTCTAGCAATAAACAACTCTTCCAGGGACTGACATCTGATTGACAACATTTTAAAAAAAGTATTAATTTGTTACCAGCAGTAAATGTTTTGTGTTTCCACAGAAGTGATGAATAGAACTTTTTACGATACAAACAAAGCACCATAAGAAACTAAATAATTCTGTCACCTCTGCTAGCAGAACTGGAAGGATCAGGTAGGTTCTTTTTATGCCTTTGTTCATGCAAAATAGAGAGCTGAACTTGAAATGCTTTTCCCAGCATTCTTATTCTGCATCACAAGAAAACCAAAGCCTCACAAGGTCTTGTAAGAAAATTAACTACAAAGCAACAGCCAGTAGCCTGGAGTTTAGGACAGCAAAGATAAAAATGAATATTATTTTAGTAGTAATATTTTCCATTTCATTATACTGAAATAAATTTTAGGAGGTTTTCTTTACTAAGCTGTGCAGGTCATTGTCTGTGATCCAAACAACATTGTAATTTGAAAATTTTAAATCAGCACTTATGCCATTTTTATTCCCTGTTCATTGATGATCATGCCCAGAATAGTTTCTGCAGAAAAACATAGAAACTCCTTTCTTAATACTACCTTTCAGTTTGATCTGCTTTCCAAGATCAGTGTTATACAGTTAATGTGTTTAACTTGGTTCTGCCAGTATAATGTTCTTCGGGTATTTTAAAACCATAATTTGCATGCACTAGTAAGTCAAATGCCTTGCAAATACTTCAGTATACAATGCATATCCTAGTTAACGGGACTTGCAATTTCAGGGAATTAAGCTGGGTCTGTTTTACAAGAATTACCTTCCATTTATCCATATTTACTGGAAAAATACATGATCTCACTTTTATCCCTTTAGTGGAGGAATTTTCCCAATATTTTGCCTACAACTGCTTTGAGGCTAAGACAGCTCAATACTGTAAACCTCACAACACCAGCACTGCAAAGAATGGATGATGCTGAAAACTGTATCAGGCTGATATCAGAGATAACACAGTCCTTGTCTGAAGAACACATAAAAGACAACCTATTAAACAGTTCTGGAATATCTGGGAAACACTGCAAGCTGGACTTCAGGATGATGATACCCAAGAGTTTGGGAGTCTCTTGCTTGTACCATGGCAGGTAACCTACCAAAGCAACACCAAACTGTGGCAACCACAGCGAGGCAATGCCAGTGGCTATTACTGAGACATTGGGGGTTTTCCTGGTCTGTTGAGAAGGTCTGCTTTTCACACATCTAATAATTACATCCTTTTGTTTTTCAAATACTTTTAAAGTTTGATTCAGACGCTAAAGAAAGATTTCTCATTTCCGCAGCAGAAAAGATAGAGATAGCATTCATTGTGTATGGGTATGACTCAAACACAGAGCAGGCAGTTCTTGGAGCCTCATGCTTGGGACTCCAGCATTTGGATTCCAGTGGCAGAATGCTTTCGCACGAGGAACCTGAGGGAGAAACAAGGGGAAACAAACAAAACCTGCAAAAACCTATAATAATTTGATTTTGATCAAGATGACATGATATAAAATCACAGAATCATACAATCATTTAGGTTGGAAAAGACCTTTAAGATCATTGAGTCCAACTGTAAACGTAAACCTAACACTGACAGGTCCACCAAACTATGAACTCTGACAGCAGAATTCTCTTCCCCAAGCACTTGCGTTGTTGATGACTATGATCGCATATGCTCCCTGAACACTGCCGTTAACAGTAACCTGAACCATAAAGACCTGTAGAATGGATTCTGTACAGGCAAGCACTTACAGAAACCTGTATCAAGCTCTCCTGTCTTTGTTGCACCAGTAGAAGTTTTACTATACCTTACTGCTAAAGCGCCTATATCCTTTACAGAATTATTCCCATTTCTAATACCCATAAAACCAATTTTTCTTTAATTTTTCTAATCCTGATAGATTTTTTCTTAATGTCTGCTTCTCTTTGTCAGCTTTCTGCACCTCAGACGTTCCAGTTGATCTTAATTAATATTTCCCTTTTATTCCCAACGTTTTACATAAAGACATACTTTCTGAAAAAGGATGCAGTTTTATAATTTTCAGGTGCATGGGAAAACAAAATTTCATAAATTTTTCTTTAAGAGTTCTATTCAACTTTTATTCTAATTTTTCCATCAAATTTTTTTCCTCTCAATCTATTTCACACATAAGTTTCCCCATTAGGCAATTAGTCCCTCAAAAGCACTGAGTATATTGGTTGGCACCCTCCTCCATTTGCAGAGATTGAAAGCAATCAGGTCATGATCACTTGTCACTAGGCAACCATCAAATCCAAGTCCAGTATTCAATTCATCTTATCTATCACAATGAGATTCAAACTACCTCATTTTTGGTTCCATATCTTTCATACCAGAAAACCATCAATAATTCTCACAAAGAACATTCATGTTTTACCACTGACTGCCTGAAATTTCCAGCACTCCTTTCCTACATGCAAAAGACACCTAATTGCCTTTTTCTTTAACCTACATAATAGGTTGATGACTAAGCTACCTACTCCTATGGCTGCATTGCCCCTATGGCTACATAAACAGGTTTACAATGGATAGACATTATGTTTATGATCAGTGTTTGATAGTTGTAGACAGTCAGAGCACTTTATAGTGGGCTACACAGAAACAGGAATCAGATTCTCATAAGAATAATGCCTGCAAGATAGGGAGAAATAAATTACAGGGCTATCAATTCTCCAGCACAAGAGCAGAAGTTCCACATGAAGTGGGATGGTCAGATTCTGAGACCCTTTTCATAATAAGCAATACCACCAACTCATCTGTGTTATGCTATTTTTCATATGATTGACCTTTTAATGTCTAACAGTGAAAAACAATGTCTTAGGTCACAAACACTGGAGAAGAAAGTAATTCTTACTTCTTTGCCACTGTGGGTGGTTTTCCTGAGATAGAATTGTGTAGTGATTCAGAAGAGAAGGCTGATCCTGGTGGAAGGTTTGCATGATTTGGAAGGGAAAGGCTTGTGCTGTCTTATATCTCCTGCCCAGAAGACAACACTCAGTTCAAAATACAAAAGGCTAACAACAGATAATGTTATTTAAAGGGTTTCCACAATTAGATCATTCATAAGAGAACCATTTATTTATCTTTTAAAAATGCATACATATCCATCACAAAAATTATTATAAAAAGGTAAATTAATGAAAGTAACCCCACTTGACATTTGGAATAACAATTACCATACTTTCCAATTAGCTTTGCTTATTTTCTTTCCCAGAGAATCCAAAGCACTGGATACCAAAAGTTAATTTTTAACCTATACTTACATACTTCATTTATGTTGAGAATGGATCATTTGAAAAATATGCTAGTTTGAACGAAACAGGTGTAATTTCGCCTATCAGTTGGTCAGTACCATTTACTCAAGACCTTTTCACTCCTGAGCTAGAATTGCTCATTCACCTAGGTAAGTAAGGTAATGTAAGTAAGGTAGTAAGGTAAGTAAGGTAAGGTAAGATTATTTTACTTACATAACATAAAAAGTAAAGATTTGGTTTAAAAAACATAAAGCTCATGACAAACCCACTTATAACCTGAGTTTGTGGATAATCCCACAACGACTTTCTTTCATTCAAAGAAAAAGACACATCCAAAATTGTCATACATATTCTAGTTTCCATATATCATGTAATTCAGCAGGAAATGGCCTTGTACAAACACTTGTATCTCCAAAGACAGAAACGAGCACCTCATTTCAACTAAACCAGAATGAAAATCTAATAACTATTTTGATGTCATCATGGCAAATTTCCAGGACAAGTGTTTGCAAAATTAGGCACAGGCTACCAAGTTTAATTGCTGCTTCAAAAGAAACAGAAATGGCAAATGCTGGCAATTCTATTCAAGACTAAGAGACACGAGCCTTCTTTTCATAGCGATGGTGGTCCCAAGTCAGTACCAGTGTCCCAAAGATTGCCCAGAAAGGAATTACATGGCATAACTTTACATCAGCCAAAAACATTCAACACACCAGAGAACACCACAGTGTGTCACCCTTCTCCTCTCCCTCCCCCTTCGCACTCGGAAAAAAAAAAAATATAGCTTAATAAAAACACCTACGACACAGTGGAAATGAACATTAAGAGCTGCATGATCTTTGAAGATTTTTGGCAACAGCTTGTGCTAAAAACATAAAGAAATTTGGAGCCAATCGTCTGAAGATAATATGCCAAAATATGAAGGTTCCCACAAGAGTGTTACGTTGGAAAAGGACTACAGGGCCTGGAATGGGTCAGGCAATCAGAACGCAGAAGAGGACTTCAAGTGCCATGCCATGTAAAACACCACTTCCTGGCTGAACATGCAGCACATACTACAAAACCACTTCCATTCCCAGATCAGAACTTTCAGAAAACTCAACTTTGTGTGAAAAAAATTGATCAGCAGCTCATTTCAGAACAAACACTTTTTGCAAGGATGGAAACAGAGAAGAATAGTACTGTTATTCATAACTTACTGTATGTAGTATGCAAAAAATAACAATTTTATTCCTACTGACTCAAAATAACTTTTTTGATTATTTTCTGCCATATGAGAATCATGTCCCGGTCTTTAAGAACTGTAATCTTTTCAAGTCCTCTGCTGCAAGTTGTGTGTGTATTTGTTTACAGGGACTAATACCTCTTACGTAGAGAAAGCCCTAGACAATGTACCAAAAAAAATTGACTGAAGTCTGCTGTATTAGAAGACATAAAATTTACCCATTTTTAGCAAATGTCAAACCGTTGGCTATTGCTTTTAAGATTAATAAAAGATATAATGGTTTCTAGATAGCCTCTAAATAAAGATTACTATGAATGGAGAAATGATTTACCAATAGTCACCACAATGAGATTTCTTTAAAGGTTACAATCATCAGTTATTTAGCTGAAACACTGCTGAGAATGCCTGGTCATTTCTTGAATAATGCATAATGTTCATTGTAGATTTGATCTGTATTATAACAACACAGATATTTCTAAAATAATGGAGAAAACTATCTGTTACTTTCCAATTGCTCAAGATATTTCCATGAAGTAATTGACTCTGAAAATATTATATGAAGTTACCTGAGTGTTCATTTGCAAGCACAACTTGTAGTGATCGCTACACAATAGGCATAAGAAAACAAACTCATCAGCCTTTATAGGCTTTTTCGAAAAGCTGTGATAAATACAGGGCAGAGTCAAGGACCTTCCTGAAATACTAAATTAAAATTATTAAATTGCTGTATATTACTGGGGGAGAAATTTAAAACTAATCTTTGAAATTTAATTATTAACACAAGCAGACCATCACATTTGGGAGAAATAAAAAATAAATAAATAAAGCACTTGCCTACACAATGTAAGTACCTCTCATATAATTTTCCAAATACCTTTAAGTCTATTCAGAAGATTGCTCAGGCACACACAAAGTATAATGTCTAATGTTTTATTGTAAGATTATCAACCATACTTCACATGAAGCTGCAAGCTATTTATGTGAGCTTGTTTATCCATATGAACTTCTTCAAGGGCAGCAAAAAGTGACCTTAATAAATGAAAATGAATTTCTTTTGACGTAATTTCATGAATGTTTGATCACAATGTGTTAACAGGCTTCTGTGTAAGGAGAACTGGTGAAGTAATAAACTATACCTGCACTATAGAGTTAACTCTGCTTATGGGGAATTCTTACACAAGTTAACAGTTTCATTATTTCAATATACCGACACATAAAACATACAGTCCTGGTTAGTATAAAGCTAAGGAAAAAAAAAAAAAAAAAGGCAAAAATCCTTCCCTACTTGTTCCCCACCCCCCTCACCCCTTATGCCTAGAGGAATGGGAACTGTATCACCAGATGGGTGGAGGAGGATTGTTAGATCAGATAGGGTGAAAAGACATGAATTGTTTACCTAGCTTTTTTATAGGGAGAAACATGTTGATCTAGGCCAGATTATTTATGCTGTTGCCTAAGAATACGGCTTTATTCTCCCTTAAAAGTCTTTTCTTCATTAGAATCTTTGCACAAAAAGGAAGTTTCAGTATTAAGATATATATATTCTTATTCCACAAGATGATAATGAAAAACAGATCCCAGATACTCTGAAAACATACACAGAGATCTGCAGAGATCCAACCTTCCATAATACAGGACAGTTTGTAGAAGCTCTGTATGTCTGTTAGCTACAGGAATGCTGGAAGAAATTATTTAACAAACAGCTCATAGATCGTACATCAGAGTCCACTTCACATCAGTCTTGAAACACTGTTTAACTGCCTGAGAATAAACTCTCATCCTGAAAAAATGAGGAACATTTGCATATTATATCAGAAGCCTGATGAACCATGTTATACTCATGGTCTGGATGATGTAACTATTACCCATTTTTTTTTTCCCTCCATTAAAATTATATATGGTGTGGCAGATATATAAATTCAATATAAGAAATTATACAAATATGTCCAGCTACTAAATCATCAGCCTAAAAGTCCTTTGGCTTTTTCCCCTCCATGTCTATCTCCGTCCATTGAAAATTATAACTTTAACTAATATTACATCCTTTAAATGAAGAGCAAATAAAAGCCCTTTGCACCATCAATACCAGTAAACCTTTGTGGGCACCTATGGCCTGATAAATAAGATTCTGTTTCCCCCTTCTCCCCTCACAGGTGGCTTTTTCTTTTGCCTCATGCTATATTCAGTCTATCTAGTTTAGTGCATACCTCTTTCCAAAACACATTTCCTCCAAAATATGAGATCAGTCGCGGAAATAAGACAGGGTAGTTTTCTGTGCTGTCAGGACAACCACAAATCCCAGCTTTTGGTAACTCTGAGTTCTGTTAAAGTGACTTGCACCCTAATTTAAAATACTTACAGAGAAAGATCACACTCATCTATATAAGAAGCATAATTTAAAAAAATAATTCACAAAAGCACCCAGTTTACACAAGTCATTGGAAACGCTATTTAGGACTGATATTCATACAGTCTCTAAGATAACAGATTCCTCTACTACCAGACTTCTGCCTAAACTCATGTCTAAAACATTCATTTTGTTGCCCAACTGCTTGTTCAACATGAAAAGAAGGGTGTTCAATATTGAAAACAGTCTATTTTGGCTGAAATGTTGACAGATGCCTACTGGCTCAGAAGTCAAAATAATTCCTATAGATGTTGCAAGTGATTAAATAAAATTCCCAGTCTCTAACCTGAAGATTTAAAAAATTGGATGTGATGTGCTCAGACTTCAGAAATGCAAGATTCTGCCTTCAAGGTTTAGCCAGAGAATTACCAGATTGAGTCCTCAAAGCAAGGAGTAATGCCATCCTCCTCTCAAAAGCATCTTTATATAAAGTACCAAAACAAAGCAACACCACCATCGCTAAGTGACTTTAGACAGTTTAGTCTACCTCACCCAGAAGACTTACAGCTGTAATACTTATATCAACAGATTTGCTGTTAAATAAAAAATAAATAAAATAAGAGGCTTATTTCACCTTCACATGGTGTCTTTCTCATGCAGACCTCAGATTTCCACATTTGTATCCCTTTAAACGATTTGATATGCAGGGAAAGAAGAAAGGATGATGGTAAAAATTTCAATTTAGAGGTTGCTAAAGGCTGCCGTATTTGATACTATACAACATATTTACTCCATACCTTTTACTGATGTATTAGGTGGAGGTCCTTCCATTCTCAAGTTCCATGGAGGGTCACCTTGATTAGCAAAGTCCCTCATTTTCAGATAGCTAATTGTAAGTCGGATGATGGATGCCTTGTCAAGCTGGCTGGTAATGGCTGCAGGCAGTGGCAACAACTTTGCCAACTCATAGAATTCAAAATTCTCCTTTCCCCGGCGAGAACGAGCAGCATCTCGGGACTTTTCCTTCCTCAAAGCTTGTAAACTGAAAGAAAATAGACAAAGTAGGACATTCATCAATATCAGTGTTCTGTCACATTTAACCAATTTGCTTTTTCACTGCTGGTCTTCTATACAAATTACCACATTTTCAAAATTCTGTTGTGTATGAATGTACAGACTTCAGGATATATTTAATGCTACTCTGGTCTTTCAATAATTAAAACTAAGGGTAGTATTTGAGTTTCAGTGGTAGTCAACACATTAAATAACTAAACCTAACTCATTTCAGCTACTTTCTTCTTAGCCTGCCCTTCCTTTCTCTGCTGCCCATCTCAAGAAAGGATTCCCAAGAATGGTGTGTACATATGGGGTTTATCTGCATGGATGCCATTGCTTCTCTTGACCCACTGTAACACAATTTTGTCTTAATTTGTGCCAAATTCTCTTGGGGAAGGGAGGTTACAAGATGACTGAAGGGTGTGCCACCTCTGACAGGGGTTGCAGTGCAGCTCCCCCCCCCCCCTTTTTTTTTCTTTAACAAACATTTTAAATTTCTTTTTTTTTTCCTTTGAGACAGATCATCTAGTTTCAACCCCCCTGCAGTAGGCAGGGTTGCCAACCACTAGAGCAGCCTGCCCAGGGTCCCATCCAGCCTGGCCTTGAATGCCTCCAGGGATGGGGCATCCACAACTCCTCCAGGCAGATCTACCAAAGCACTCTGGACCATGAAGTATATCACTAGAATCTAAGCATGCAGATGTAATACCATGATTCTGAAACCTCTATTTACCTGTCTGTCTAATTTGGAAATTATTTAAACTACAAAGGTTCTCTTATTTTAATATTCTTAACCACCTGTGTTTTCATGGCTGTGTCTACTCAATGTGCACCTCAGACTTCAAAGGGCAGATCAGATGGGCCCTGAAAAAAACAAATTAAATCCCTCCATCACACTTCCCTAAGAATGCTTAACAAATTATATTCCCTACACAATTCTACACTAATAGCAATTATATTTAAAAAGACAGCCTGGCTAAGAAATAAGGATGGTAAGATAAAGATACGGGAGGAAACAGCATGTCCTTACCCACAGGTAAAGATATACCACTCCACTGAATCCCACACTAAATACATACTTGTCTTTATGAACTCTATATAGACCACTAGCAGCTAGATTTGTAAATTATGTTCTATGAAAAAAGTATTTGAAAAATAAAACTTCACAATGCTCATCATGGATGCATCTGTCCAATTTCAAATTTTAAATAACTACCATCATAGATGTATAAAATCCCTCAAAAGGTACATTAAATATAGCTGATAGAAATATTTTATGTATATGCAGAAACCTGGAAGCTACAGCCCTCTGAGGTGTGAACTGCCTGGTTAATTTCAGTGAAGTAAGATACCCTATACAAGTTAAATAACTACAACAGTAACATAAGAGAGAGGCAGGCAAGTGTCTCTGCCCAATTGTTTGCAAGTGAAAGCTCATTTTCCTGGCACAAGGGATGGCCTTCACTACTTGCCATCACAATTCTTTTCTCCAGAAGCCAAGCCTGAGGGCCTCAAGTCCCAATATCAAAGTTTGAAGAATCCAGAAGAGCTGAGGTTCTAGATCTATTCTTGAAGTCTGCACCAAGAGGTCCACACCTACTTTCCAAAACACTCAATTATACCCCTATGTAAGAAAGGGAGCTTTTGTTTTGTTAGGTATCTCCAAAAATCAGAAACATTACAGATCCCTGCAACTTCTGAAATTGAAAACACCAAAGACTGAATTGAAAGCAACACCAAAGACTGAATCCACAGTTTACAAGTCCTGTGTGGGGATACTGCTGAAACTGAATAATATGTAAACTCATATAATGCATTACTGGATCACCAACAGTTTGCAGTGGAAGCCAGTTAAACTGAAAAGTGAGGCTACCTGTGTAAGTAAACAGTATCCTTTGAGAGCCACCTACATGTATTCAATCTTTTACAATTAAATAAAAAAAAATAAATCGCAAAGTACAAGGGATGGGGAGCTAATAAAACAGACATACAAAAGAAACTCCTGAGAAACAGTATTATCAATAGTACGTTTCCCCTCCCAGCCATTTGGACTATTGTCATCTGTGGAAGCTTCACCAAGTGACTCATGTCAAGGCGCTTGTAACTTGCAGCACTCTCCTCTTGGCATCACTGTGTTAAACTAAATTTAGAAACAGGGTCTGCCAAAATGTGCATGTAAATCCTAATTTCTATTCTACATAACTCCACTAGGGAAATACATTTGCAGCATTGGACACTGCAGTTACGCTGATACAATGGGTCCTTAATTTGGAGCAGTGATTTACTCAGTAGGATGCATGAATTCATTAGGTATGACCTAAACATTCCTGTTAATCCTCTCTGGCACCTGTGATTCTGATAGGCAACATCAGCTTCATCATCAGATGCTCTTAACAGAGCAAAGTGCTGGCACTGAAAACACCAGGAGGATACTAGAAAAGAGGGGTGTGACGTTTGCAACAAAGCAGTGGTGCTGACACAGGAGCATCTGACACATCTTGGGTCCTGTTACATGACACTGGGATTTGAGGTGGCTCTTGGTAACAAAATAGCTTGCTAGAGTATCAGGCTGCGAAAACTTAGAAATACCCACAGGCTCTCCTGCTAATGAGAAGAATAAAAGTGCAGGAAACTATATCCATGTTTTACTAACTGGATTTCAAAAACACTCAAAAAGCACCAAGAAAGCAAGCATCACACATGTAAGAGCTCTTACTGACAGAGAAGGTCCTCCAACAGACAAGCAGATCTATATATGGTATCCACAGTACCAACAAGAAAGTAACAGTGGGTAATATACCCAAAGGACACAAATATTGCTCTTTCTTTGCCTTCTGTGGAGAAGGGGAAGGAGCTCACATAATTGGATCAGAGTGTATCACTGTATAATATCAAAGGATGACGTTGTCATACAATGGTGAAACTTCTTGCACTCCCTTAAGGACATGTTTCTCAAGGAATTTGGATATAGAGAGTCCACTAAAGAAGACTAAGAGGTTTCCGTTGCTAGCTCCTGTGAGTTCTGAGATGCAGTGCCATATAAACAGGATATTTAATGGCTAGAAAACTAATGCTATTTCATATAGTAGTTTTCTAAGATATATATTATTTTCCCCTTTAGAGCCTTTCAAGATGGACTGATATAAAGGGGGTCTACTTTTTACAGATGAAAGGGTACAATAAATATAACCGTACAATTTTAAAATGGTGTACACAACATTTCTAAAGTAAATTTTCTATTGAAGACATAGCAAATGCAGAGGACATGATAATATGGTGCTGCATAAAAGTTTTATTGGTACTCATAACTCACTTGTGATTTCACTGTGCTTGTGGTCATTCCAAGCTTAACCTTCTTCATGTTTTATTTCACATCATTTTATATATTTTATATTCATTAGCATATACATGCATCCATATCTGTGTGCACACCCACAATTTCCACATGTCTGACAGATCATCGTCTGTCACATTAAAGATGGGACAATCACATATCCTAATTTTTGAAGCATATAATGGCAACAAAACATGCTACAGCATATCAACAGACGCACTGACCTACATTAGCAAGGATTTTTTAGCATATCAATACCTCACTCTGTGTCTCAGTTTGGGTAGTAAAAATCAGTGAAACAATTTAATTCCATGAGTTTGCATTTTGAATGAAAACAGGGGAATAGACGTGCTTACAAATAAATATTTTCATCTGCAGTTTCAAAATATAGTTTGAAAGAAGATATATTGCAGACTTGTCCAGTTGTAGAAAGACAGCTCACATTCGTGTTTCACCTACACTGTTCCCTTAAATCTGACACAGGCAAAAATCCCCCAAGAGGGGCCTCTCAAAGACACTGGTCTTCCCCTGCTCAGCCCCACATAACAGCACCAGTGGGGTTTTATGGTACCCTCACTGTGCTTGTCATAGAGACTGGATTGGGGGAAATGGCCATAAAACAAGGTTTGGGAGACAGACGGACTGCTGAGCTCCAGATATAATGGCTCCAGCCAACAGTCTTCTTGTCTGCAGTGTGCTGTCAGAGTTTTTGCTCATTTTCATTAACTACAAGCAGAGAAGTATGGCAGCCTCTCACAAAGGATGCACAGTATTTTTCATAATTCTGTTGAAATCTGCCCTGATTTCAGGAGAAACTTTACAAGCACAGCATTAAACCAGAATAGAATGCTTTTTCTTGTAGTACTAAACAATATCATACTTGTTAATTCAGCTGTTACCAATCACTAGCAAATTTCCTAAGTGTCTAACAATATGAATTAGTAGCAACAAAACCAGATACAGTATAACAATAATACTTTGAAATATCTAATAACATTTACAAAAAGCTTTAGAGAGAATGAAGCATTATGCATGTGTGTATTTTTAGCATAGTCCAGTCTTTTAAATTCAAGGATCAAAAGGTCTACCACAAACATTATCCAACTCTCCAAAGGCCATAGTCAGGTGTTATATCCATTTCACAGAAAAGAAACCAGACATATGAATAGGATGTGCAACAGATCACACAACAAGTCTGTGACAAAAAGATGGAGTAGAGCTAAGTGATCCAACCCCATATTCCATCAAACCCCGAAAGAGACTTCCAGTTATGTATGTTCTTCTGTATACCTTGTTTTCCAACATAAAGAATAAAATAACGCTTACTTGCTATTGAGTTTAGTTGTAGTATTACACAAGGAAATAAATTTAGGCTGCTGCTGAGTCCACGGGTGTGCATTTGTGCAGTTCTATAAAAGAAACACTAGAAATATCCTCTTATCTTGTTCTTACCTTGCTCTGTGTTAATGATATGACATATTATTGTCATGCTTTTTATATTTAGATCAACTTCAGATCCCTCCTCCTTTTTTAATAAAATAGTTACATAATTTCTGTATTTGTGGCAATGCAACATAGCAGATGAGTATGACAATTCAACTAATATTAAAGTATATTCTGATCTACTATAGTTATACTGTTCTTGAGGAGCATCTCTTCTGGAGCTTCAAGACAACCAGTGCAAACAATGAGGTCATTTAAGCCCATTTCTAAAAACAGATACATAGAAGAGCCGACTCAATGCCTGGGCAATTCGTTAATGTCCAAGTCCACCCATGGATGGCCACTCATGGGCCATGTTCTGACCAATAAAAATCTGCTTTAATTTCACTGATCTCACAGGGCAAGTATACCTAATTAGAAGTTCAAAGAATGGAATAGTATCAATATTGAAATGACCCAATTATTTGGAATATTTATTTTGCTTCTATGTGATTCTTCTTATGCCTTTTTTTTTTCAAAAGTGTTCCTTAATAGTGACATCTTTAAAACAGTGTTAAAATTCAAGTGGACATACATCTGATTAGCAGGACATCTTCAGATTCAAAAAAATGATTTAGACTGGGGGAAAGATGGAGGAAGTAAAGTAGAGTAACTTACATAATTGCAGACACTGCAGTTGAGAAGTCCATTCTAGCAAGCCAAGCATCACTTCTGGTGGCAGCAAGAGCCTAAAGACTCCCCCTGTTGAGGCTTTTTGTTGTTCTGTTTTTCTAAATGTTATGCTCTAGAGAGCCTACAAATATGCATGAAACTGGATACTTTTTCAATATAGAATATAGAAGTGAAAATAAAAGAATTAAGTAAGAGAGCTCATGTTCCTGTAGATATGAATGTGAATTAAAAGAAGAAAAAATCCTCTCCAACTTCCTAAGTCTAACTCAATTAGTTCTGAAACATTAATACTGGAAACATGTTACTATATTTACCACTAATTTCTACAAATTATTTTACCATATTTTGGGATTTTTTTAAATTTTGAAACAACTTTTTGACTTGATGGTTTCTCCCTGTTTTTTTTTTTTTTTTTTTTTTTTCTGTTGTCCTATTCATAGACTTCCTTTTCACACAGATTGTTTCTGAACCAAGAGTACAAGAACTTCAAGACTAATAAAAAACAGTTACGCTGTGTAAAAGAGGAGTACTTTTGTGAGGGTAAAACCTCCAAAGAAGAGGAACGGAAGGGAATCAAAAACCACATTAAATTTTACCTTCTTCTTTCTTTTTTAAGTACATCTGAGAAGTCAGACGGCAGATTTTTATGGATTTTTCTACTTGTTTGCTTAGGAGATCCGAACATTGCTCAGTCTCACTATTTATCAATTAATCTAGCATGCAGCCTCAAAGGAAAAAGGTCGACCTGTATTAAAAATTCATCCATCAAAAATTCATCAAAGACTTCAGCATTTTAACTCGTGAACCTTTGAACACCTGCATACTTGTCAGATCTGTGGTCATAGTTAACTGGAATCTATAGTTACTACAGTATCTATACCTGCTCTGGCATGAGCTGCATGAGGTGTGAAAGTGCAGTACACAATCTAGTGAGCCACACTGCTTCCTCAGACTGTTCTTTTCATCAGACAAGGGATACCTGACATCTGACTAAGTTCAAAGTCAGTCAAATCAGACCCTGCCAGTGAACAAACACTTTTCAGGGGCATTCATTTTTTCCACACCATGAATATCACCATTTTTATGGGGCAAAAGTTTGCCAAAAAATGTAAATGAAACCATTATCTGACATTATCATCAATGGCATAGTCCACAAATTGAAGCCATTTAATGCTGTCCAAGAAAAAAAAATTAATGTTTTCAGAAGACTTTCTTTAATGTGTGAAGAAAGCTGTATAGTATATGCTGGAAGTTAAAGCTGGAACCTTCAAGTTCAAGGTAAAAACTCTGCTGCTTAACTAATGCACTGCTCATAGCTGTCATCATTAATTTATGTTAGCCTCTGTAAACATCAAGAGTATAATAGGCCAATTTCACAACTAAATATAGATGCACATTTTGCCCTTATATAAATGGCAGATTGCTGCTGTAGATCATCACTGCAGCAATACGTCAGTAAAGATGCACTGTTTGATGGTCTGATGCTCACACAATATATAAAACCAGTTGTAATGGTTGTTTGGAAGCAAAGTGTAACATAGCAGCAAAATTTCATTTGTTCCACAAACTCAGGATATATTAAGCTTGGCTGACAAAGACTGTTTGATGTGCTAAATCAGTTTGACCTTCATTTTTGCTTTATATTTCTCATTTAACACATGAAATGACCATTATTTTTTCACTATATGGGAAAATATCACAGAACCAGTTTCTATTAAAAAGCCTCTTTTCCTTGTAGAAAGCAAAAAATACATTTTGCAAAATGTGCTTTAATAATTATTGTAAAAATAATGTGCAACTTACGAAAAAAATAATACCTCTATTAATTCAAGCTCTTTATTATATCAGTGAGACTTGAGGTTGTTTTTAGGGGTTGTTGTTTGACAGAAGAGGTTTATTTTATTTTCAGTATGTAAACATGGTTCAAATACACCCATTTTTTTTTTCAGAAAAAGGTTGGTGTATGTTTGAACTAATCACTAAAACGAATGTTTTATCGACAATAAGCACTTTTGTTGCAATGTTTAAATAACAGGATTTACTTCCAAAGTGAGTCATTAGAACATAATAATAGGAACCCAGCAGGTTCTTAAGGATTACAAACTCACCATCCTGCACAATCTTTTAAAACTAACGTACACTTTGATAGAGCAACAATTAAATAAGCTGTGATAAACCAGTTCAGACTCAAACTCTGCAACCAGAACTCTAGTGTTTTGATCTTTTTTTTCTTCCTATGTTGAACTAAGCAATTGCCAGCCTCGTGATAATAGAGAAACTGCCGTTTTATCAAGCAATTTTGCAGCACCCAATAAACAGAACTTTACCTTGGAGCAACTTGTACATTTCACACCTTAAATTTCTATTTACCAAATCAGCTAATCACTTCACAATTGAACTTCTCAGAACAAAAAATTATCAATTAAAGTGTTTGAAACTCCTGCAAATTATCATTTAGGAATGAAGTAATTGCTTTCACCAGGGCAGAAAAGCCCGCCAGAACAGAAATGTCACTTCAGATTAGTGTTCTCACTCCTGAAGCTATGGATGACACAGCTGATATAAGACTAAATGCCAAGACCAATCAATTGCTTTTGTGGCTCTGTTCTGAGCTGCTGTAAAAGGGGCCATTTTCTAGGATCTACTCTTCATTATAGTAAATGCTATCTCCTTGGTAACATAATTCCATTTCTCATAAATTCTGTCTGAGAGCATTGTCCTAAGAATGGATGTTTGTGGAAAAGAATGCTGTTGGTTTAATGCAAAGAAATTAAGTGTGAACAGCTGCCAAAGTACTATAGTTTGCTTGTTCTTAAACATAAATTGAAGTCTTTACATTAAAAACAGAATACTTTGGCAAAAATGAATGTTCTGAACAAGTGTAATATATTGCGTTTGGAAGTGATGTGTTTCTGATTGAGAGTTTAGACTTTTGTATCTGTGTTCTGTCTACAGTGGGCACACTCCTCCCAAGCAGAATTTGTCAGTTTAAGAGGGAGTAGATA
>VZTO01023991.1:2938-19955 GCA_013400615.1 Syrrhaptes paradoxus
TGTGAGTGTGGTGAGACACTGGAACAGGTTGCCCAGGGAAGCTGTGGATGCCCCATCCCTGGAGGTGTTCAAGGCCAGGCTGGATGAGGCTTTGAGCAACCTGGTCTAGTGGAGGGTGTCCCTGCCCATGGCAGGGGGGTTGGAACTTGATGATGTTTAAGGTGCTTTCCAACCCAAACCATTCTATGATTCTATGATTCCATTATATGAGGATTGTCTCCTGTGTACAGAGGTGCCATGCTCCTCTCAAGCATTAGAGGCTGTATGAAACGGATGATAAGGATGCTTGTTTGAAATTTTAGCAAAGGAGTAATGGAGAGTTGAAGCAGACGGGATGACCACATGCAGGCTCTCTGCGTATGGTTTGTAGAGTGGCCATATAGACTGTAAAAGATCCTGAAGTGAAGGTCAGCATCTTCTGGTGGGCTGATGATATACGTCAACTTCTGCATATTTCTTTGTTGCACTTGTTCATTCTCAAAAGTTTGACAGTATCCAGTTAACACATTATCACCCATATAGTTGAGCTATCTCACTTGAAACAGATGTCTCTTTGAAATGTCTCATGATGCTTAATTTAGCACCTTTTAAAGTGACAAGATGAAGTGCAGCACATGGTAACACATCACAGTAAAATGTGTGGAGAATCTTTTTTAAAGAACAGTATCTTGCATTTTGGAGAGGGAAAAAAATATGATTTGGAAGATCAGTCTTCTAGCTGTGGCAGTTAACAACCAGAGAAGGGGCAGTGGAACTTTCCAACAGTGTGGAGAATCTCATAAAACACATACAGCATCAGAAGTGCCAAAAGTTGCCCTTGGTTTGTGTAATGCTTCGCATTTGGGTGTAGGTTACTGTGACATTGATTTTGGTCATTAAGGTTTCATAAGTTCTGGACAGCTTCAAGAGGTGTTTGCAACTTGACTGCTTGTGGATACCTAGAGTATCTGGGGAGGCTTAAAAAGATAATTTTCTCCTTGTATAAATGGAGATACCAGAGGCATGTGTTGTCACTGGCACCAAGCCATTCTTTAGTGAACAGAGAACTTTAAAATTCTATATTTTTTTTGTTATTCCTAGAAAATAACTGACTCTGTAAGTCCTACATGATTATATTTCATTTTCCCCATAGATCATGATTTACCTAATTGATAAGGTGCTTCCTGATAGCTATTTTGTCAATAATCTCCGCGCTCTTTCTGTGGATATGGCTGTTTTCCGAGATCTTTTACGAATGAAGCTTCCTGAACTGTCCCAGCACTTAGATACTCTGCAAAGGGCTGCTAACAGAGAAAGTGGAGGTAGGTTCAACAGAAAATGCTATTAAATTCCTTTTTGCTTTTGTTTCATCTGAGCACTGGTCTAAAAATACAGTATTTTTAGTGTTTATTTTAGTTTATTGCTTAGAATATATATTTTAAATTGTGAAGGTGAAAGATGACGGTTTCCATTATTGGTAACTTCAACATAAATAAGTGGTGCTCTCAGGAAAAAATAAAGGGGAAATAATTTTGTCTCACTACCAACTGCAAAGAGAATTGTGTAGACAAGGATATTAAATGTATGCAGTGACAACACTGTAACACACAGCGTGGTACAAGGGCTACCTTGAAAAGGTTATTTCTTACTTTAGCTCAAGTTACCTGTCCTAGCACTGCTCTTTGTCGCTGCTAGCTTACATAGCTATTCTGGGAAAAGTTACAGTGTGTGAGCCAGTGGTGGCTGGTTAGAATTTCTTCACCTGGATACTTAGCAGTACACAGGTGCAAAATTCCGAAGTACTTCTTGGGTTGCTACCTGAAAACTGGCTTTGTGCTGTGATTTTTTTTGGTTTTTTGTTTTGTTTTTTTCCTGGTATAGCATTCCCTCCAGACTTTTTTTTTTNCTAAATACACCCTGAGTTCCATCTAAGAAAAGATCTACTATCCTTTTTTCCATGTAAATAATCTGTGACTGTTCCCAAACTACATAAAAAGAAAGAAGAGGTATCAAGGAGGTATTTGCTGTTCGCAAGTGTTTTCACAGGAGACAGCCTCCTTGGTCATGGCCTTCAGTGCATCAGTTGATACTAGGATGCACAAAGTGTTCTCTGAGCATAACAAGAAAGTAAAACTTCAGAGTTTCAGGCTGAAATACTAAATCTTGCTTGAAACTTAACAAGTCAAAAGGAAAAGTGAACGTGTTACAGTGGCTTCTGCTAAGCTGGTGGTGCATCAGGATATTAAAGCAATAGATAAGACTTTGCAGAGAGAGTCACCTTCCCCTTTGTGTAGATAAAGACTTCTTACGCCATTAGTTTCTGAAGAAATGGAGCAGGTTTGGGGGGTTTTGATGTTGTGGGGTTTTTTTGGTTGTTTTTCTCAGCTTATATTTGTACAGCTGGAGGGTAAGTAAGTTTTGAGTAATAACAGAGGTATTAGGATGTTTGGTGGATTTGGTATGCAGTTTATACTCCTTGTAAAGTAATAGTAAATTGCAATTACTTTAAGCAATTTTTTTTTTCTTTTAATTTCAGGAGGCTATGAACCCCCACTTACAAATGTCTTCACAATGCAGTGGTTTCTGACCCTCTTTGCCACTTGCCTGCCTAACCATACAGTTCTGAAGATCTGGGATTCTGTGTTCTTTGAAGGCTCTGAAATTATACTGAGAGTAGCTTTAGCTATCTGGGCAAAGTTAGGAGAGTAAGTGGTCATTTTTATCCGATTTTTCTTTTCAGTATGAGCAATGTGTGTAAAACTTGTGTTGTTCTGAAGAGCATGTTCTCAATTCTAAACAAGATGCAATCTTTTAGAAGAATGATTCTGCTTTGAAAAAGCTGCACAAAGTGCCTCTATGGCTTCCCCAAAAACACGTGCTTCTGACATCATGCCACAATAGGCATGATAATTAGTTGACCCTTGCTGCCAGAAATGTCTCCAGTTTGCGTTGTCCATGTATAATGTCTTCATGCTATGTTAAAAGGTTGGTTGGACTTTCCAGAACATAGACCTCTGAGGGAGCTGCTAAATACTCAGTGGAAAGACTTACAGAGAGACTTGAGGGTGACTAGCTAGTTTGGTTGGGTACCTGAAGCTGGGGATGTTAGTTCGCTTATTTTCACTTAAGGAGACTTAAGGATTTGAGCCCATTGGCTCTGCCCAAGAGAAGAGTTCAGTATTACTAAGAGAATGATTTTATGTTGCATGGTTGTTTGTTGTTAAGACCTGCAAACAATTTTTCCTGAAATTCTCTGGTTTTAAGTACATTCTAGACAAGTTTCTATTATAGTCCTGTATGGCCTTGGAAACTCACCGCATAGGACAAAACACAAGAGATGGTTAGTTCTTCTGAACTCCTCAGTTGTCATAGCAAATATTTGCATTCCAAAGAGTGTACAGTGCTCCCAGAGAGGTGAGTTTTGTCACTGACTTCAGTGGGAGGTGTGAGTTCTAGCAGGTTGAGCAGATGTTAGTTCAGCTAGAAACTTTCTGTCAGCTGGCATCAGCAGCTGTATCAAATTTTTCTTGTGGTGCCTATCAATGCTCACCTTCCTTTTTCTCTGAGACTGAACCACAGGGATTTATGTTCAGCTCCATCCTCAGAGGTTTAATTTCTTTTGTCTTTTAAAATAAATTGGCACTGCAGGCTAGTAGCATTGCGAGAGACTGTGTTTAGTATATTTAGTTTTTAATCTGAAGAATAATATTTAGAATAATAATTTCCTGAGAGCTTTATTTGTTCAGTTCATGAATGAAACTTGCATGAATCATTTGCCAAACAAACAAAACCCATGTAGTCCCATTTACTACTTTGTACAGTACCTTTAGATAAAAGGTCCTATTGCAGTGGGTCTCTGTGCACTTAAAGCTGTAATTACAAATGTTCCAACTCATAATGTGATAAAAAACAAAGTCACTGCTTTGAAGATCTTACCATAAAACTTAAAGCAAAAATAAAACATGTTTTATAAAAATTGGAAGGAACAGAATGAAGAGATCTGTAAGAATATGTCCCAAAGAATAAGCTGATCACACTGCACACCTTGTAACTATTATTTGTGGGGAATGGGAAGGTCTGGCAGATTTGAGGGCAATTAGCAGAAAGGGACACTGGTATGATAGCCGGAGATCCAGAAGACAAGGAATCACTAAAACTGAACAAGAGCTGAAATTCAGTAAGTTTGTGATTAATGATATCAAATGAGATGAGGAAGTAAAAGGTTGGGCACTATGTTTTTGCTGGGAGAAGACTGTGATTTTGTTCCTCTTTCTTCACCACTAGAATTAGAACAGGGGAATGTAAAGTGGGGCCTGAAACAGTGATCATAGTCTCATGATCTTCATACTTCTCAAGACTATCTTTCCAGACAGGAAAATGGGGTGAGAAGTGCTTTTCCTAAAATGTGGGTGGTTCAGTCATACTTCTGTTTTGAGGGAGACTGAAAGAATGGGGAGGTTAAAAATAGGTGCAGTAGAGAAAGGAGTATGTGGAGGTCATGAAAGACTGAAGGTATCAGGGAAGGCAAGTAATAAGTTTGTGATAATTGGCTACATACCCATTGTTTCTACACTTTTTTTATTTTAAACTACTTAATCATTCTGGTAGCTGAACTGTGTTAAGATTTCAGTAGGAGTTTCATAGTTCAGTGGTTGTTCTCTATAGATCCTGAAGATCAAGGGAAGCTTCCTTGTCTAATCCTTAAGAAAAAAAAGTTGTGTACTTTTTTGATCATTCCAGCACCTGTATTTTACAGGGGAGGCTGCAATATGTAGCCAGCAATGCACTTGTTTGGGATAGAAGTAAAACAAAATTTTCACTTCATGGGAGAAGATGTTTAGTGGGTGACCCTAATGTATGTGGAACAGCAACTCACAGAAGCATATTACTTGTATTTCCCTTCCTCTAGCTGACACTGTGTGGGTGATCCTGTGTTTTTAGACTTCTAATGAAAAGTGTGGGGAAGAAAAAACAAAACAAAAAGTCCCCCTAAACCAAGCAACAAACAAACAAAACCCCAAAACAACCAAACAAAAGTCTGCATCTCTAATTTAGTTTAGAAATAGCATTCACGAGTATGCAGGATATGAGTGCATTTTCCTTCATTCTGCATCATGTGAGCTCAGCTCTTTTGAATACAATGACATATATAAATACATTTATACTTAATTTACTCCACCAGAATGTTTTCTGGACAGGAAATATGTTTCTGTCTGACAAAACCACAGCTCAGCCAGTGAATTCAGCTGTTTGGTGCATAGTGAAGAATGGGTGATGAGGCAGTGAAGAAAGCTTTATGCTTATTTTTGAGCTGATGGGAGAGCTCCCTTGTGCTAATAGGAGGCAGGATTTAGTGATTCTCATGTTGTAGAAGTGAAAGAGGCAGGGGTGATAACCTGTCTGGACACACATGAATCCTCTACCGTGAGCAGTCAGGACAGTAAGCTGAGCTCAGTACATCCTTTTACTGCACCCCTATTTTCAATGTGGTGTGCATGGTTTTGTTATTTGGAAAGAAGGATTGCAATAAAGTTAAGGATTAAGGTCGCAAATGGAAGAGCATATTTTGTGATGATAGAAATTTCAGTTTTGGTTTGGAGACATATAATCATATGTAAAGGCAAAATGAAAAAAACAACATGTATTTTGATGTAGGCAAATAGAGTGTTGTGAAACTGCAGATGAGTTTTACAGTACCATGGGCAAGCTGACGCAGGAGATGCTGGAAGACAGTCTGATTGACAGCAATGAACTCATGCAGGTGAGTAATTGTGATATAATTATTGTTTGTGTTTTCTGTGCATCCTGGAGATGCTGTTTTCTAACAAATTACGTTTTTGTTCAGATACCGTAAAAACCTAAACTCTCACAAGAATAAAAGTTTAAGTTAACTGAGTTGAGCTAGCATGTCAATGAAACAAATGGATGACCTGCAGTTAAAGCTAAAATCTTATCTTGTGCATTAAGTGTAGATAACCACCAGCCTCTGTTTGATAAAAACTGGTTGTATGTTGACAGCTGAAAGTTTGTTGTGATATAATGTCCAATTGGATTTACGCAAGTAAGATGTAGAATCTTTGAGTAGTCATAATTTGTAGGGTGTTTTATTTTTATGTTTTGGCCAGTTATGTATTACCTTGTGTCCTTGTCATTCTGCAGACACTATGGGAGACAGGAGTTTATCAAGTGAGAAGGGAAAAAAATATCCTTCATGTTTAAAAAAAATGCCATGAACAGTAGTCAGTGAACTATAAACAAAGACATTTCTAGATAATTGCAGTCCCTGAATTCTTAAAGCATACGTCATTGTACGACAACAAAGATCCACATTGTTCTGGGAAAGGAAGGAGCCTTTAGTATTACTGATGTAATTGTACTGATTTGCACTTAGGTTTTTTCTGATATCCTTGAGGTGTTGGCTACTGAGGTGTTTTATAAAGACTACATGCTACAGTTCTGGAACTTTTCTTTTGATAAGTTAGAGTATGGTGATTGAATGGGTGCAAATAGAGAACACATAATTAATCTGAATTTTTTTACCTGACTTAGGAGAAGGAAAACAAAGTCAGTCTCAGTATATGAAGTTGGATAAGTTTATTTACAGTACTTTAGTTAAGAGAAGTCACCTGTTTATTGGAAGAAAAATGTATTGACTCTCTGGGATAATATACTTCCATTGTCTGGTAAAGTACTGCTCTGAAGTAAAGGATCACTTTAAGATTTTTTACTTTTGTTATTGCCATTGTTTTGTTTAATGAGGGAACTCTAGGAATGAGAGAGGTGAGCACTGTGCCTTTGTTTTGCTTCAAAAATGGAAACACAGCTAGCCAGAGGTACTTGGACAATTTTTAAAGAAATGTTAGTTTCTCACAGGGCAGTTCAGATATTGAGGATGCGTAAGGAGGGTGGCCCAAGCTGACATCTTCTCATATTCATTGTGTTTCAGTTCCTGGTCTTCAGAGCAGTACAAAATCGAGATGTGGCATTTGTGACAAAGAATAATGTTGGGAAAGCTGAAGTGGGCTTTAGTGACTCAGTGTGGATTTCTTTGTTCGCCATTGTGTGTAATAGAAGATAAGACATAGGTAACTTACTGGTTGGAGGGATGGAAGGATATTGGGGGGTTTTCAACTGTTGCAATTACAACTATACTAAATTAGCAGGTTTTTTGTGCTTCAGCAAAAAATAAACACCTGGTGCAAAGTACATGTATATTCATAATGTACGTGTGTTTTGTGACACTGACAGGAGTGTTAAGGTAGGATAGCATTGACATTGATATGGAGAACGTGGCAGATTTAAGTTTTCTGTGTAGAAAAGGAATGTGTCTGTTTTACGTGTGTCCTCTCCCTTGAAGGAACCACTCTATGTTCTAGATGTCATTCTTCAAGTCAGAGGCAGGCACTGGCAGTGTAGCCATTTCCATCTGAGGTGCTGGCTCTAGGCTCTCTTTGCTGTAAGTGAAGAGAATTAGGCACTACAGGTGTTTGCCATTAGGGGATATGAATGCCACCATGTGCCTGCCTGCTGCATTTGAACAATTTTCTCTGTGTTGGAGAAGAAAATAAAGGAATAATGAACCATTGCATTAGTGAAAGGATCCAGGCTGCTTTTCTTTTTTCCCTAATCAAAATCAGAATGGTGAATGTACATCTAATACTTTTTACAAGGTGGCTCAAGTATTAGCATCCTACTGTGGGAAAGTATTAATATCCTACTCGGCGTTCCTTACACATTTCAGTAAAGGTTGCTGTTGGCAATAATTTCACGTTTTACTTTAGACTTGCATGACACTTACATTTGCATCTGAACTACCTGTCCAGGCTCACTTAAGCCAGTGAAGGGTACCAAGCACTTCTCTGCCCCTAGAAGACAAATTGTGCTGCTCTAAAAGGCCTGTTTCCTTTGGGAGCTCAAGGAGGGAGGTGTGGCTTCAGGGGCAAGTGTTGATGGAGCAGATGTCTCAAGTAGAGCTGAGGGCTCTTGTGCTCATTCTCTCCGTCAGCAATGTATAGTTGGTGCAAGTTTATAATTAAAAATACCTGCCTGCCTGCCTGCATCCCTCCCTCCCATGCACATAGTAGATAGAATTAGGATTGAGGGCTTAAAGCTTCTGCAGGTTTGTCCCTTGCATGGCAAGAGTTCTTACAATGTGCTGAGGAGAGCATGGAGGGATTGGAGGAGCAAGCAAGCCTACAGCTTCCTCCTTTTTCAGATTGAACAGTTTAAGTAAATAAAGGGTAAATGCTGTACAGATCAGATGCTAGACCAGGTATGTATTGAGGACTAGAAGTTAAACAAATATAGTATTCAGTAACGCCATTTTATTGACCTGTTAATAAACTTTGGTTCTAACATGGAGACAGAAGGCTGTACACCAGATGTCTGCAGATATTCTAAACAGCATGTGCATGCTTTCATGCCTTCTCAGAAAGTGAGCATTTTTATAAGCACCTAAACTAATTCCATTTGTATGGCTAGAAACATTCCAGCGTAGAGGGGATGAGAAGCAAACAGAAAAAGGAGAGGCATCCCTGGGTGTTTACTGTGGTAGAGGGGAACAGGGGTTAATCCCTCTGTAGTACCCTAGCATTTTAGACTGTCTCCTTTAGAGAGCTACCCTGATTGAAGGTATTTACTGTTAACTTTCTACTTGAGTAGCACTTAGTCTGTTTTCTTTTGGGCTTGTTTTTGGTTTTGCTTTTTGTCTTGTTTTCTTACTGAAAGTGAAAAGAGAGGGGAGTCTTAAAGCAGTGTGGGGCGGCTCTTGAGATAAGTGTGTTTGATCTGTCTGCAAAGGCAGAACTGCCCACCTTGTTTTGGAAGCCACAGCCCAAAACCTGTATGGTATTTTGCTGAGGGTGTACATGGCTTTGCATTTTTAGGGTAAGGCAAAGGATTGGCAAATGCTACTGATTTAAGGTGAAAAGAGAGGTGTTTTTACTAATCTTTTTTTCTTGTTCCCAGGATCTGTCCCTCATGGCCATAAATAAGATGGTCAGTTTGGCTGCATCATGCTTTGTGTGTCTAGGCCGTTTCACCTGGGCACAGTTTCACCAGAATTAACCAAATGGCATCCAAGGCTGTGTACAAACTAGGAGCAGGATGCTTTGACTCTGAAGCATTACTGTAAGGAGATCGCAGGTGTTGACTTGCAACGTTTTTTTTTTTTTAATTTCCAGTGGAACTTGCATCAGCGTAAAATTTATTTGTTGGATCTCTTAGCCAGGTGGCAAGCGAGGCCTCCAGTTATAATCTGTTAACAAGTAATTAAGTTAAAAACGTGTATGCTAAATGAAAGAAATTGCACAGCATCTGGAAGAGATACATATTGGAGACAGGCAAAAGCTAAAAGCATAATCTGAAACAGTAGGTGCAAGGAGTAAATGGAGGACTCCGAGTCGCCTGTTTCACTTAAAGGGTAACTGGCATATGGAACAAGTTACCTGAAAAGGCTGTTGACATAAAGAGCAGAAATAAATTCCAGACACACCTCCTTCTCTATGAAGGGAGAGAGTTGAGGCATATGGGGAAAAAGAAGTGAAAGTGTTGTGGAGATCAAACAAGCAGGCAGGCATGTTGGGCCGGAGGTGGGTCTTTCTCCAGATTATAAAATTCCTTTGTCTGGTAGAGTGCCAGGATGTTGTTGTTCAGGCCCTAGAGAATATTTGTCTTTCACAGTAGCATTGTAGTTTCATGGAGTGGCAAAGCTTTAGTATATGCTCTGGGTTTCTGTAGGCATTCTTCTTGCCTTAGAGTCTGTGCATGGCTTGAACTGTAAAAGCATTTTCACGCTGAAGCCTGATGAGCCGCACCATTGCCCTGTGCCTTATTCGGCCGTGCGTGTCCTTCCTGTTCCTCATTGCCTACATCATTGCCATTGGTGAAACATTTTTTTTTCTTCTTCTGTCAGGGAAGGTCTAGTACTGAATTCATATTTATGATTTTCATTGATGTATTTAGCACAGACAAGGCATGGTTCAAAAATGGATTATGTAGAAATTGTTCAGAATTTCCTTTCATCTTCATTGAGGCTGTTTGCCTTCAGATGAAAATGCCACTGACTTAACAGCACAGAAAAAATATATAAGTAAAGATTTTCTGTCATAGCTAATGAGAAATTTTTATGTTGTTGTCTTTTGGAAGACATTTCATATTTAAGATGGGGAAAAGCTATGATTTCTCAGGAAAAACTAGGAGAAATCATATTTCAGCTATTTTTTTTCTTTTTACTTCTGATATTGAGATTCCCAATGAATTATGTGTCAGTTGTTTGAAAGTCCTGAGTAGTTGTAAGTGTGTAAAAGCAGGGGGGGAAAAAAAAAGGCAACTGAAATAGGTAAGAACAAATTAGTAGTGATGTTGCAATGAATATGATGTGCCTCTGTGCCAGGCTGGCTGGTGACACATGCTCTGTTGTTACAAAATGACTTAAAGGAAAAATAATGCTGAAAGCAAATGCATATGCAACTATTTGTCTTCTTTACCTTTGAGTATTGAAGTAAATAAAATGTATTAGAGTTTTTTACGGCCTTGTTTTAAGTTGTAGGGACTACATATTGAGTTCAGAGAGTTGTAGAGAAGTTTCTTTGTTCGCCATAGAACAAATTTCTTTTAAAAAAACCACCACCACCACCCAAACAAAAACCCCTGTCAAAAAAAACCCCATCAAAACCCAAACCACAAAACAACAACCAAAATCAGAAACTGAGAGGAGAAAAGTTAGCTGGGTCTAACTTTTTTATTTTTTTGGCCCCCCCCCATCTTTCCTCTTTGGCCATAACTTTTGAGTTGAAGTGATTTCCTTCATACAACCACTTGGGTCTGCTTAGGTGAAGTAATGGATCTGTTAACAGTCCATATCAAGTGAGGATCTGTTCCTTCCTATCTATGCTAGTGTTAATACACTGTTGAATACTTGAGCAGAAACATAGGTCTTGTTCAAGATCCTGAAAATCTCAATGATGAGATCTAAGTGAAGTCATAATTGGAGGAGGAGGATTTCTGGTGTGCTGGCAAGGAAAGCATTGACAATGATTATTAAGTAAGTATAGGAGTTGAAAGGGACCCTACATCTCATGTTATCTGTTAAATTTTTTATTTATTTTCCTCTGAGCCATGTATTTTTCTAGTGAGTCAGTCTTTATTTTTCTTACAGGAAATACTGAATCATAAAACTAGACCACTTCCATTTTCTTACAGCACATGAGAATGTGCAGCATTTAATCCTGCAAGACTCTGAAAATCTGTTCATGGAGAAATCTTTTGTGGGACCCTTAGTTAAAGTGACAATTTTAAAAGCTGGTTTTTTTTTTTTAGACTGTTTATACCATGGCTCAGTTTCCCTTCCCACAACTGGCAGAATTAAGGGAGAAATACACGTACAACATTACTCCTTTCCCTGCAGCAGTAAAATCAACTTCACTTTCAGGGTAAGTTTGAAATGCATTGCTTGTGGCATATAGGGTTATTGTTTACTCTGCACAGATAGTGAAAAGTTAGGTGGCATCCTCCCTTGTATGCTCCTAAAGAAATAAAGGTGTTTGGTAACTCATGTTTAAGAATGCCTCTTTCTTATTTCTCTTGTTTTCTCACTTGACAGAAGGCTAGGCAGAACCAGAGACAGTGATGAGGAGAATGACCTAGATGATGAAGACTCAATTGCCAATGCAATTGGCTGCCTTGGACCATTAAGTGGATTTTTGGCACCAGAGCTCCAAAAATACCAAAAACAAATGAAAGGTAAAAGTGCTTTCGTTCATTTTGGGAAATGTAGTTAAATCTGTATGACCTTGCAGAAGTCGTCTGTAGCTTCCTCTGTGAGAGCTGCTATGAAAATTGTATTTTATGTTGATGTAGAAATTACAGCAGGTACAGAATGACTTGCTCTGTGGTGCATGGAGGTGTCTTCAAAGTCAGGCTCTATGTAAATGACAGTGTGGGTTAAGGATTTGGCTACGGTAATGGTTAAAAACCCAACCCCACAGTGTTGCCCACCCACAAAAAAAGAAGCATATGTGTGGAAAAAAAAGTCCACCCTAAATTCATGTTTTTTTTCCAAGAAAGCTGTTAGGTAGTCAGCGTCTTCTGAAGAGGGTACATGTAATAAGTAATTTTAACTTTTATTAGCATATACGTGGCTAATATTGGAACCTGTCAGCAGTGAGTGAATTCTGCAGGTCATTTCACTGCCCTTTGGGCTAAACCTTCAGACTGTTATATGTTTTGGGTATATTAACATTTTTATAAAATTGGGTATGGTTTAGGATGTTCTGACAAAATGTCACTATTTTTCAAATCCCTCCACATTGAAATAAAATTTATGACAGAATTGTGCATTCACCTGTGCAAGCTCTGCAAGCAGAACAAAATTCTGATCCATACAAGAAAAGCAGATAATTTGTTAACTTGCAGCAGATTTTATGAAATGGTAGTGGATCAACAGTTATTTAATGATATCCTGGGAGAGGCTGTAGTTATTTGTCCCCAACCCATCCCCACCTTCCTCTCAAAAAAACTCCAGACTGATGTAGCAGTTGCTATTATCTAATTACAGATCATCATTCTTGTGGCTTGGTTTTGTTGAGACCTATGAGCTGCAATTTTCCTCTTGATTGCTGTGCTGTTATGTTTTTCTCTTCCTGAGGGACTGTAAGTCTCTACCTGCTGCTTCAAGCTAGCACTTAAGCAGAACATCAAACTGCTGCTGCAAACTAAGCCAAAGACAAGCAAACATCCCTTGAAAAGGAATTATCCCCTTGACCCTGGAGTGCCAGTTTGGTGGCGCATCAGAAACAGCTGTGAAAATAAATTGCACTGCTGCTGTTGCTCTGCAGCTGTTGATCAGAGAAGCTCTGAAGTTGCCTGACCCTCAGCTGCTCTGTGCCTCTCCCTTTTGCTGCTAGCAGCTTTCTTCCTGTGGTGCTGTAGCTGTTTCTTGATGCTTCTTGCTGGTATCACCAGGTTGGTTGGTTAATCTCATGCCTGCTTGACTGTGATGCATGTTATAACTTACATTGTTAGCTGCCTCTTTGACCAATTGAGTGTCTTTAATAATCAGTTTCTGAATTATTATTTTTCACCCAAAGGGTGGTGGCACACTGGAACAGGTTGCCCAGGGAGGTCATGGATGCCCCATCCCTGGAGGCATTCAAGGCCAGGCTGGATGTGGCTCTGAGCAGCCTGGTCTAGTGGTTGGCGGCCCTGCATATGGCGGGGGGGTTGAAACTAGATGATCACTATGGTCCTTTTCAACCCAGGCCATTCTATGATTCTATGATTATTTTAGTGATGGCTTGATGTACTTTTGGGTTATTGAAGAACTGTGCTTCTAACTTTGCATTGCTGTGTTAATTGATTTTTGTGCTCTTTAAACTTCCCTCAAACCCTTGCTATTCTTGAGGAGTAGTTCTGGAAATGTAATACTTCTCATTATAAATAGTGCAGCTTTGTTAAATATGAGTGTTATAATAAGTTTTTAATTAAAGACTACAGTTAAATAAGACAATAGGAATCATATATAGACTTCTCTTGTAGATAATCTGTGGAACTCTTGAGTATGCCACTTTACTCCTCATCCTCACTTTATTCCCACTCTGTGCAGATCAGAATGAAGAACAAAGTCTGGGTTCTAGTAACATTGCAGAATTAAGTCCAGGAGCAATAGACTCTTGCCGAAGCGAGTATCATGCTGCTTTTAACAGCATGATGATGGAGCGTATGACCACTGATATTAATGCACTGAAAAAGCAATATTCCAGGATAAAGAAGAAGCAGCAACAGCAGGTTCACCATGTGTATATCAGAGCAGGTAATGTATCAAAGACATGCTTCATTTACTGATTTATTATGAGCNGCACACTGGAACAGGTTGCCCAGGGAGGTCATGGATGCCCCATCCCTGGAGGCATTCAAGGCCAGGCTGGATGTGGCTCTGAGCAGCCTGGTCTAGTGGTTGGCGGCCCTGCATATGGCGGGGGGGTTGAAACTAGATGATCACTATGGTCCTTTTCAACCCAGGCCATTCTATGATTCTATGATTATTTTAGTGATGGCTTGATGTACTTTTGGGTTATTGAAGAACTGTGCTTCTAACTTTGCATTGCTGTGTTAATTGATTTTTGTGCTCTTTAAACTTCCCTCAAACCCTTGCTATTCTTGAGGAGTAGTTCTGGAAATGTAATACTTCTCATTATAAATAGTGCAGCTTTGTTAAATATGAGTGTTATAATAAGTTTTTAATTAAAGACTACAGTTAAATAAGACAATAGGAATCATATATAGACTTCTCTTGTAGATAATCTGTGGAACTCTTGAGTATGCCACTTTACTCCTCATCCTCACTTTATTCCCACTCTGTGCAGATCAGAATGAAGAACAAAGTCTGGGTTCTAGTAACATTGCAGAATTAAGTCCAGGAGCAATAGACTCTTGCCGAAGCGAGTATCATGCTGCTTTTAACAGCATGATGATGGAGCGTATGACCACTGATATTAATGCACTGAAAAAGCAATATTCCAGGATAAAGAAGAAGCAGCAACAGCAGGTTCACCATGTGTATATCAGAGCAGGTAATGTATCAAAGACATGCTTCATTTACTGATTTATTATGAGCTAACTTCATCATAGGAGACAGGTCAAATAACATTCTAAATTTAACCAAACAGACAAAACAAGCGAGACTGATTGAATATATAACACATTAGCAGTAAAGTGGGAACCACTTTGTACAGACAGATTGTAAATGAGAAGGTGATGTTTTTTCTTCTTTTATCAGGATCTGAAGATGACGACCCTGGGATTTTTTTAGGTCCCAGGGACCAACTGAACAATGGTATTTAAAAGTATCTTTGCTATCTGGGTGCATTGTGTTGATCTCTCTGATTAAAAACTTTAAATCTTTGCCATTCTTGGAATTGATGTACTGATGCACTGGAAAAGGTGAAATGAGGAGATGAGTACATTCAGACCAAGTGACAGGTAGATTCCTGGCTGGTCCATATTATCCTAACTCCTCCGAGTTCATCTGGACATGGCAAATTATGCATCTGAAGAACTGGCTTAGATGTACCATTCTGGCTGACAGTATACCCAGCTATAATGACACTGCTGTGAGCTGGACATCAATCCATTATTTAGCAATCCATGTTACAGAGTCTGTTTCCCCAATTGGCAAACTCAGCAACACGGAGCTTAGCATGAACAGCACAGCTGAAGGTTTTAGTGGGTGTGCAAACTGAACGCAGCCCACCCCACTCATTCCTCCCCACTTAAGTGTCATCTTTTTAAGTCAGCATTGAACCATGCAAATGGATCGCTGTGGAGAATTTTTATTCCTCTTCTAAATTGTCTAAACTTGTCCTAGCAGGGGCATTTGATCCTAAAGGTGTTTTCCAACCTAAATGAGTCTATGATTTGAATACATAGAGCTTCAGCTTTTCATGAACATTAACACGATTTGTAAGGAATATATATATATATATATATGTTTAAATATTGGTGAAGTATTTGCTTTGAACAAGGGCTGTAGCCAGCAGAAACAGTGCAAACAGTAAAATGTTGATTCCCAAGAATTGGCAGCCCCCACCCCTCAAACACAAACCTTTCTAATCTTACTAATCATGATGGGGGGCTGGGTTTGTTGTTTAATCAAACTGTCATCTAATTACCTAATTCTGAGTCTACTGCTCTGATTTAATAAGAGGACATGGTAGAGAAGATTTGGTGTGGTTTATCCGTTAAAAATACATTGGTTTGTTCTCTGGTCACACAAGCCTCATGGAAATTTTATTTGACTGACTTCCTACAGGGACTGAATTGCCTTTTATGGTTGGAAGAGAAATTAAGGAGTGGGGAAAGATCAGAAGCCAATATTAATGTTAAGCTATCAATTAGAGTGCAGTCCAAAAATCAAGAAGCTATTTTTGTTATGATTTATTTTCATGGTATTCCTGGCACAGAACTTACCCATAGGTAAGAAGCAGGGAGGGAGGACAGGAAATCTTTATTACAGAAGTTACAGCTTTGTGTTGGACTCCAAGATATAAGAGAAATTCAGTGTTTTTTTTTTTTTCTTTTAAATAGAAGTTAGTCCTACAAACCTTTCTATACCTCAAGAAAGGCATCAATTTTGGTAGTGGATCCTTGGAACTTTATTTGTTTTGATCTTTAACAATACTGTGTTTCATTTGAATTCTTTCAGACAAAGGGCCGGTTACGAGCCTCCTCCCTTCTCAGGTAAACCATTCTCCAGTGATAAACCACCTACTTTTAGGAAAGAAGATGAAATTGAACAACAGGTCTCTTAGAAATGCTGTTATTCACATCCCAAGTCATGCTGCAGGGAAAATGTCTCCCATTCCCCAAGAAGATCTTAAAACAAAACTGAACTCTCCGTGGCGCACTCACATACGTGTTCATCGAAAGAATATTGCTAGGGCCAAAGGCCAGCTGGGCTACGGGGATACCATAGGGCTGATAGATGAGCAGAGCGAGAGCTGTAAAACAAATAGTCCTGGTGCAAAGGAAGAGACTTCCAAACGTTCTGACCTTGGAGAAAGAGAAGGAGGTGGTTTGGATGACAGGACTGCTCGAAAACCTGATCAGCAGTCGTCTGAGCCAGTCTCTACGGACAGCAGTCCAAACATGTCAGTGGTTCAGCTAAAACTGGAAGCACTGGAACTCACCTCAGATGACAAAACTCATGCTGAGTCAACATCCCATCAGTCCTGCCAGCCACGTTTATCCGAGTCCTCTAGTTCATCCAGCGACAGTGGAAACCTGGCTAAATCTCCCCAGCCTGGGCACCCAAAGCCACAAGTCTTCAATCCTTTTCCCAGTGTCAAGCCTCTTCGAAAGTCAGCTACAGCCAGGAATTTAGGGCTGTATGGCCCCACTGAAAGAACGCCAACTGTACACTTCCCACAAATGAGCAGAAGTTTCAATAAGTCTGCCAGTGGCAACAGTGGGACCAGGAAACGATGATGTACTACCTGGCACTTTCTATTTCTGACAGCAACAAATTTTTTTTTTTTTTTTA